>SNQJ01S0230723.1:0-14256 GCA_010110895.2 Picea sitchensis | reverse complement strand
CAAGGTATTAGTTGGAGGATGGAAGGTTTCATCATGACTTGACCTATTATGACCATGGGTATGTAGAGGTATGTCACTACCATCTATCTGGTCACCAAACTAGGGTAGTGTCTCTTCATGGCATATCTAAGAGAAAGGGGGTCTCATCATGAGACATCCTTCTCATCTCCATGAAATACTTGTGGGTAACGTTGTCACCTCTAGTCACCAAGCGAGGACAGTGTACCTCAACCCTTCCCTTGAAGCATAAAACAAAAGTATAAAAATCAATAAAGCTAAGAATAAAAGGCATTGAATGGGATAGGAAATACTGTCATCTATGACAAGATACAACTTGCCCTCTACAAAGGCACCCACGAGTAAGATTTACATTTCCCTTTTATCACT
The DNA here is from genome assembly GCA_010110895.2 of Picea sitchensis. NCBI lineage: Eukaryota > Viridiplantae > Streptophyta > Pinopsida > Pinales > Pinaceae > Picea > Picea sitchensis. Next base: position 13,869 of record SNQJ01S0230723.1, on the reverse strand, counting down.
GCACCCAATGCCCAAAAACTTACCCCACACCACCTCACACACACTTACGTGACCTAGATTGGATCTCACCTGGGAAACACCCCAAACTCAAGGAGGATTATCCCAATAGGACACCCTGAGAGATTATCCAAACATGAATTGTTAAACTCCATAATGTCTTTGAGCATTTGTATGGGTAAAGGGGGGTTTTATGCACACATTTGGTTAATTTGATTATTAGATGTGATTGACATTGCTATGATCCCTGTGACTTATGAACCCCTGAAGGGCATACTTGTTATTGCTGCAGGACTTTACCCTGTGGACATGAACATATGGGGGAATGACTAACTCATACCACCATGGGGGCTGAAAGCCCAACAAATGGATGTTGTGACCTCAACCAGGGGTAGAGAGATACCAGAGACTTGCACCAGGAAGAAAGAAGGACGTTTCCCTTGAGACACTCTGGCATACCTAGACCCAGAGGGATCTTTCTTTCCACTCGGACGTTGACCCTTGAGAACCCATGATGTCATCATTTTGACCCTAGTTGACATCCAGAGCTAGGGTGTGCATTTATGATGGAAGTTATGTGTTGGTTAGCATGTGTGGCATCGTACATGCACCTTTGGAGGCCAAACGTTTTGCATGTGGGGCACAACGTTCCACCCTAGGGGCTCAACGTCACCCTAGAAGGGCATTACGTCACCCTTGGAAATGATCTTAGGGTTTAATTACTTTCAATTATGTAAAAAATGATTTTTTGATGTAATTTGGCCGTGTCGACCTTTTTATGACCTAAATTTAATTAAAGGTCATTGTAATTGTATAAATAGAGAGAAATTACTCTCACTTTTTCATGATCACTCATCACAAAAGTAGTGTGGTTTGAAATTTGTGCAATTTTTGGGAGTTATTGGCTGAAATTTTAGGCTCACTTTCTCTTGGAGGCCAAAGTTTGTAACTTGGATCATTTCTTGGAGAAGTCACTTGGCATTCTAGGGTTTTATGGCTTGATTATTCTTGGTGAAGTAATTAAATCTGCACTTATTCATTTTATTTGAATGGTTTATGGTAAATTTTCTTATGCATGTTAAATATTATGAAATTGCTTGTTTGACAAACCCTAGGAGTAAAGGACTTAATTTGCTACTTATTTACTCTTCATTTTCTAGACTTTGCTAAGAATATTTTTGACTTAGGTGAACTTCTAGAGCCCTAAATATTAACACTTTAGTGGTCATTATCTAGTCAATTTTTTCTTCTAATATCTTTTCATAGTCTAAGGAAGGAAGGTTTGCTAGAGCCTAAAATTGCTTACACTCTAGCAAATTCATCCTTGGGGTTTGGATGTTTGAGGCCTTGAAGAGCCAACACCTCTGCTTTCCATCTCTTCTCCTTGGGCAAGTACAATCATTGTGTCATTTCTTCCAAGAGAAAACCCTCACCTATAGACTCCATTACCCTATAAAGGCACTGGTCTACTCACTATAGTGATTGATTGATCAAACAACTCTCAAACTATCTTCCTTGAAACATTTACTAACTTCTACTAACCTTAAACAAGACTAATTCATTGACTAACTTGCTGCTATTGCAAAATATTGCTACAACCATCTAACAACAACAAATTTATTTCAAAAGTGACATTAATTGTTGATTAAACATTGCCAATTTTGCTTGTGACAAGTAGTTATCATTCTGCCAACTCAAAGCTATATTTCCTTGTCTTTTTCAAGCATCTTCAAGGCATAATTATTGTGGATGATATAAAATACTTATTACTATTGTGGAAGATTACATTGCTTAAATTTTATATCAGCTTACTTATTTTTCAGATGTTCATTGTCTTATGAAGAACTAACATCATTTGGTACTTGAGAGTTGCCACTTTTTTCTATTTGTTGTCTTGTTCTGGGAAGGTACACCTTATTTACCTTTTGCTTCATCTCTATAAGACACAAAAAAAACCTTTGACTTGAGTGACCAGTGAGGGGGGGGATTTCTTGCATATTTTTCCTTAGTCATCAGCCCTTTAGGTCACTGGGGACATCTCCCTTGGGGTATTCTTGGTATACTCCTAGATAGAAAGGGGTTTCCTATTAATGTGACAATGATAGGTCACTCCCTGTTACACAAATATTGCATCCACTTGCCTTGGTATTTAGGAAAATACAAATTGTGCAATAAAAAGCATTACTCCCCCTTTCGAGGGAGGTCCTTTCAGACTACACCTAGATTTTCTCGGAAGTACTCAAACTTCACATGAGACCGAGGCTTATTCAACACATCTGCAACTTGCTCATCTATGCCCACATATTGGAGATTCACAACTTCATTCTGTACCAAGTCACGGATGTAGTGATATTGGATCTCTATGTGTTTGTATTATCATGGAACACTAGGTTCTCTGTCATCTTTATGAAACTCTAGTTATCACATAGAATCATGGTATCTTATATCTCCATATCGAACATACCCGTCAACAAATTCCAAATCCATATGGCTTCACAATTGGCAGAACATTCTACAATGTACTCCGCTTTTGTTGTGCTGAGAGAAATACTGGATTGCTTCCTTCTTTTCCACAAAGTCATGGCTGACCCCAAACTACAACAATATCCTGAAGTGATTTTTCTATTTGAATCACTTCCAACCCAATATGAATTAATCAAGCCAAACAATCTGAAGTCACAATCTCTAGTATAACAGAGACCATAATCCAACGTACCCTTAAGGTATCTCATCACATGATTTGCAGATACAAGGTGAACATGTATGGGCTCCACCATATACTGACTCAAGGTGTTCAAAACAAAGCATATATATGGCCTGGTATTTGTCAAATACATCAACGAACCAATAATCTGTCTGTATAGAGTAGCATCGACTAACTCTGATGAAGTATCAACTACAAGATTCAAATTCATGTCCATTGGTGTGGCCATGGATTTACATTCCAACATGTCAAACTTATTTAATTTTTCAACTGCATACTTCCCTTGGTTAAGGAATATCTTCTACGGGCTCTGCCAAACTTCAAGACCTAAGAAATAATACATCGAGCATAGGTCTTTCATCTCAAATTCTGTAGCGATCTTCCTTTTTACAATATGTGATGAGATTTTCTCCATCTGTCAAGAATAAGTCATTCACATATAGTAGCAATGTAACTGGTTCATCATTCTCAATCTTGAAGTAAAGGTGGGGATCAAATTTACTCTTGGTAAATCCCAATCTCATCAGAAAACTATCAATCCTACCATACCAAACTCTTGGAGCTTGCTTCAACTTGCAGACGTGAGTCTTCCTATCTGATACTTCGAAACCAAATTTTCACATCACATTGTACCAACCTGGTACACTTTATCAACTGCAAATCAATCTGCATAATCATGTGTTGGTTCTATGTGCTTTTTGCAAAGAACTATTTGTCTCACTTCCTGAGAGTATGTCCTCTATTTTTTCTACAACTGTTCCTTCTGGAACTAGGACTCTACACATGCAATTGCTATTTCTGAAGCTAAGAATGACTGCTCTATTCTCACTGTGGCTGCTGAACTCTAAGAGTAACTCCTCTACTATATCATGGAAACAACTTCATATGAAACTGAAGGTATCTTTTATTCTTTCATGGAGGAAAATCAATCTCAAATACAAGGATTTCCCCCTCTAAATATCATACTATATCGAAATCATGGTTGTTCTGGTTGTCTTCATGAACACTGGAATTATTTCTTCGATTACTGGAGCAAGTGTCTTGTCATAGTATTCTCCCTCTTGTTGAGAGAATCCTTTGGACATAAATCAATCTTTGTACATCTCTATACTATTATCTGCAACATGCTTGATCTGCTAGATCAATCATGGAAGTCACCATTGATTTCCCTTCTAGTCTTAAAGAAAAATCCATATCCCAGTCCTTCTGACTGGCTTCCTCCTCTGTCATTGAAACAAGGGAATCTTCTCAGAAGATTTCACATCTCCTAGAAGTATCTGAAGCTACGATCTAGTATTCTCAACTCATGGCATCTGCCTGTTAGTCTTGGAAGATGTCTCTTTTTCCCATCTAATCCTTTCTGAGTTCAGGCTTACTCTAAGTCTTGATTTCTTTTGAGTCTACAAAAACTTCATAGTCTTTGCAAGATATACTTGGTGTTGAATATCAAGTATTAATATGAAAATTTGAGTCAGACTTCAAACGAATTCTGCTTCTTGTCAAGGTGGCTTCATTATCCATTGACCAAGTCTACTGTGAATTCTATTCTAATGTTCGGTCATCTTTGGATCCTTCTAATACTTACAATCAATATCCATATGAGATACTTTGTATCTCAAAAGTAGCTTCTTCTTCATCTTCTTTTGGTACATGGATGTATACAGTCATGTATACAACTTGGATATTTTTCTCCATGTCTCATCTAATATGTTGCCTCATGCAACCATCACTATAGATTCCTTAGGGTTATCACACGTGACCTTCTTAGAACAAGAAAAACAAGGGAGAAATGACATATAAGAATAATACTCTTTATAATAATAATAAAAAAATAGTGATAACAATTGTCACATTAGCTTCTTTAGAGATATCACTTGTGACCTGCCTGAAACAAGGGTAAAAAGTAAGAAATACAATAATAAGGAATGAGAGAAACACTCTTCTAGTGTTGTGATCAAGGTAACGTGGAAGAAAAACAATAAGTTTCTCCTAGAGGATATGCTAGTTATATATAGTAAATGATTACAGTAAGAATTTATCTCAATAATGCTCATATGCTACCAATTATTCAATAATAAAACTTTTCAAAGATTGTTATCACAATTATAGTGTTAATAAATTATCAAATTTGATATGTGTAAATTTGAATATTATCAATTTAATCAATCAAAACCAGAACCTAGAGTCTTGTCCTCAAGAATGAGTGTGTTTCTTTTCTTTCGAGTCTCCTTCACTCAATATGATAAGTATTTTCTTCAACCTGTCCTCTGTACTAATACAATATGCTATCTTGACAGAAATATGAGTTAGGGAATAAACTCTATAATCTCAACTTTAATCAATCTAATAATTTGAATTTAATTTTGACCAATGGTTAGTATGATAACTTCGACAGATCAAAATGCAACCTGGATATTCATAATATTACAATAATTCCATAACAAGTAGAGAAATATCAAATTAATCAAACCTGGGGTGCATAGTTCCTCTGAATGTGCTGGATCTGAGATCCCTCTAGATCTACGATTGTTGTTTAGAAAAAAGATCCTTTATCTTACACTTACCCTTTAAAATAATGATACAATTTTAAACATATGTGAGTACATACCTTTGACAACATAGACATGTAGTGGCACCATCCGACAATAGTGGCATACACTAAAAAACCTTTAAAACTTCAAAGGTGATTCAACTTTTAACTTAAAGTTGGTTGGAGATTTGCTAGGGTAAGGCAGACTGGGACAATAAAAATCAATCCCAACACTTCACAAAAAATTTCACTACAACTAGTATTGCAACTGGAATGAAGGAACTAACACAAAGGAACTGAAACTACTACTGCAACTTGATACTACAACTGATACTGGTACTTCAACTACAACTGCAATTGCAACTTAGGTTTTTATGAGGAAACCCTAATTTTTTCAAACTTCAAATTTCAGAATTCTGATCTAGGGACTAGATGCGCCCTCCTAGGGAGAACTCCTAGATGTGGTTACTTCCCCTAACGTCCTCCTCAAACAAGGAAAATGTAAACTTAGGGTTTATATAGAAACCCTAATTCTGTAGCAGCTACAATATTGGAAACTGGATTTTGGAGAGAGTGCACTAAGGCTAGTCACTTCTTATAAACTGTGAGTTGGTCTATTTTAGGCATGCTCTATTAGCATGTTAAAGTTTTACTTATACAAATATCAGTTATGATTCTTCTTTATTATTATAATCATTTAACACATTAGCTTCATAAATAAGATCACTGAAAGAGAGGCAATTATAGAAATGATAGAGACACACATATTATCTTGGGAAATCCTCACGTGGGAGAAAACCCAAAAAAAATTCCTCAATATATATAGAACAAAGTCTAAACATAAGATCCTCCTCTACTCCTTTACTAGAAAGAGCAGCGCACCACTTAACCAAGAAATACCAAGACATAGACCAAGAACCCTCCTTCACGTCACCCCAAGTTGCAACAACTACTTCTCCAAGACTTGCACACTGCAGAGATGAGTAGCGAGTGTACAAATGAGGCATTGAACTCTCTTATAAATAATGGTCTGGCCAACCTATAATTAGGCCTGGGCCGACCTGTCACTTTACCCTCTTAATTTACAATTAACTGTCAAGGTACAATAGGGCCTAATTAAATATAATATAATATTATTATTTAATTCTCTCTCAGGTAGAATATTCTTCGAAGTTATAATATTTCAACACTACTTTGTTGACTTCCCTCTGTCTTATTTCCATTGTAGCCTCCTTTGATTTGAATGATTTGTATCAGCAATCACGTTGTCTTTTGTTGGCTAACAATCATCTGTAGTTGTCTTGCAACTATAGATTCCAACAATTGTTGGAATTTTCCTCACCCTAGTTTCCCATGCTTCCTTCTCATTCTAATTCTGATGGGATTTCTTCTGACTTCCTCTCTAGTGATTTGTTAGAGGGTTGTCTTTCAACCCCCTTCTTCCTCGACATTACAGGCTGGAAAAATTACCAGCTCTAATACCACTGTAATATCCTTGACCCAAATTATTATTTTTTTTTTTTATACTAGGGGAATCGGTAACAACGGCAGTATCGTACTCGCGTGACACGGGGTCGAATCCTGCCGGCTGCCTTATAAACCCTAGGGAGAAACGCACAGCCCGCAAGCACGCCCTCCGAGTAAAATCGGGGTGAGAATCGACCTTGAGACCTCATTTTACATAGTTCCTTCCATTTACACGGCACTTGCCAATCGGTCTACACCCCTGCGGGCCCCTTGACCCAAATTATTAATTCGTCCTATGTGAATGATATTAAACCCTTACAATAATTTTCTCAATGAGGAATATTATCAAACACATGGAAAGAAAACATAAATAGAGCATAATAATATGGAATCTTATTATGAACGGGAACAACAATACAAACATCTCTAGGGGATATAAAAACAGTTGTAGAACAAGACTAGGAATATAAACTATTGGGTGTTGGGAAGCTACACAATCTGCTACAAAACACACAAGGAAACCTGCTATAATGCCAACATAAAAACCCAGGCTTTCCAAGCCTCCCATTTCTCTACTCCAATATACTTCAAGATCTTCAGAAAATACCACAATACAAAGACTCCAAATGAACTCTCCTTTGTCTAGCTAGGGTGCATATTAAACCACTGAAACTAAACTCGCACTAGAAGGGTTTTGCCCAAAACCCTAATGAAAACGCTGGCCAAAAGAGAAATCAATACATATCAAATCATAATTCCCAAAGAGGTGGGATCCCCTTCTATTTATTCTTCTACTTTGATTCTTCTAGGTCCTCCTTCTTGACCAAATCAAACCCTCCCTTGATTAAAATATAATTATTTATTTTATTTAATATCTCTCTAGGGTTTGATACTTTGACTCCCCTTTTACTTTTTTGAGTATAGCCTACGAGAGTTGTGTAGGATAATGAGTCATCAATTGGATGGGGAAATTACATACAAATCTCTACAACCTCACCATAAACCAATTAGAACTTAATGAATATTGCACAAATTTGCTGACCTAGAATTTGTAAAGATTGCTAGGTATTTTTCCTTCAAAATAAAACCATTAGGTGCATTGGAAAAGCTACAATATAACCAAATTTAAAAACCAACAACAAGATTTGCAATAATAGCATGAGATTATTGGAAAAAAAAAATGCAACTTGAAATTATAACCAAAGACAATGAATATTCAGATAATAAATCAATTACTTCATAACCATATATTCCTTAGAAAAACCAAGCCCACATAACAATATTTATTACAAAATAATTTCCAAACCCAACCTAGAAAAAAACTTACACTAACTGTGTATAAATAAATGCAAGGCTTCACAAGATTGCATCTCAATATATAATCGAAGACAAACAAGTTTCCAAAGAAATTGATCAATACTAATTGAGTAGTGAAAATAATCTAAATAACAAAAACTAGATAATCAAATAAGAAAAAACCAAAGGATTTACTCAATATATCATTACAAAACATGGGAAAAAAGTTGACCCAACCATAATATTATCCAATAACATGCACAACAATAAGGAAATAAAGCTACAGATCTACAAAATTGCTTAGAGATATTCCATCTTATAGGCAAGCCACTACCCAAATTTTACTAAATGACTAGAAAGTGATAAAGAATGACAAATAATCATTGGGAGTATATGTGCTACTGTTGGTGTCTAAATATGTCCTAAAAACAACCTTAGTTTAACATTAATTTATCAACCCGAGGATTCGTCTTTTATCTCAAGAACATCAAGAAAGTATATGCAGATAGCTTGTAGAGGCTAAAATCGCGTAGCTAAAGAAAACCTGAGTTTATCCACAATCAAGTTCCTCAAATGTTCATGTAAAGATTCTAAGATTAAGATCTTACTTAACAGAGTTGAAATCTAATTACTAACATGCTGTGAATGAAAAGGAACTAGCTAACCTGCTAAATTCACTTAACTGAAAAGCAATGATTGAATCTGAGTAAAGACTTGTAGAATTGACTATAAACTAGAAATCAAATTGCTGGAAAGTAAATAGCGAATTATTCTAATGGAAAGAAACTGAAATTGTAATATAATCATAAGGAACAACAAACATAATTGAATGGAAAGGAACAACAATTGTAACTTTAACTGAAAGGAACGACAATTGTAACCTATTCGAAAGGAACAACAAATGCGAGTCTTAAGTAAAAGGAACAACGCGTATGAAAACGTGAGCAACTGTCAAGTAGAAAAATACAGTAATGGAAATTGGAATCAACAATCATTAATACTCAAGAGAGATATCCATCTTCTGTATGCAAACCGTATGAAATCATTAACACGCTTGTGCATTCATCTTAACTATTGTGAAATGGAATTGAATCGTAAAAGATAAATCAAACTGATACAATTACAGCTGAAACAATATCTCCTTTAGACTGGGCCCTTGGTCCTTAGAAGCACTGCTACTAGAAACTCAGTATATAGAAATGGTGAAAACGATCAAATATTTTATTAACTTCATAGCTGGTACATCATTCACAAAAACGACTTGTGCAAAGTAACTCTGAGTCTGAATATTTGAACACAATATTAGATTGTCTTTTAGGATCTATTATCCTCTATATATACAATAATCTAAGTAAATCAAGCCATCCCGAGGATCGAAATATCCTCGGGATTGATTTACTATTATAAAGTTACAATATAGAAAACCGAATCATCTTTAAAACTGCTTTTGCGCCAAAAGTCCTTAACCTCCAATGGTTCATGCATCTTCAATATTTCCTTTGTTATTTCGGTTTTGACAATATTTAACCAATCCCGTAACAAAATCAAACAATTCCAACCGTATTTTAGAATCTATTCATCATGACTTCAATAATATCACTAGAAGACATATTAATCATTTTCTATTCTATTTATCCCTAATTAGCAGAAAAGTCACTCAAGATTGTATCACAAATTGTGGGAATAAGGAGGATATTTGTACCTTTTTCATAACCCAACATACCCCCCTTCTTACCTTGTTTCATGTCCTCATGCAAGATGAGATCTTACATGTAAAGCAATGATGCTGTAAGGAGTGAAAGTTGGTTCACTAGGTCTCCTAAACCCATTACTTCTTTTGATCTCTTCAAAAGAAACATCCTCCCTTTTCTTGTTAATTTGATAATCCTTTTGGTAACTTTCTAGAGGAAACTAGAGGATAGGGGGATTATACCTACACCCAATCCAAGCAGGTCCTTCCTCCAAGAGAAGTCTAGAATACCTTTACAGTTTGTAGGTAGCTGCAAAGAAATTCCTGAACCTGAAGGGCTCCCTAATTTTGACTTCATTGGAGGATGCATCCCATCTCACCTTAGAAGCAGCAAGTGCTTCTTCTTTGAGTTCTCTAAAGTATATGATGCTTGAACGAATGACCTGTCAATGGATGGGGGCTAGAGAATCTCTGACCCCCCCCCTTTTCATAAAGTTTCTATGTTGCATAATGGCTAGAAAGGACTTTAGGGGCTCTCCTCTGATCCAGAGATATAACCCTGTTTTCCTCTTTATAAAATTCTTGTGAGACTTTCCCCATCTAACTTGGTTCTTAGTAAAGAACATGAATGCCTAGAACTAAATTTCTCCAATAAAGGGACCAGGGTTATTTTTCCTGTCATCTTCCAAAATGAAATTATGGAAGTATAATTCACATATAAAATACTATACCTTTTCTTCCCGCTCTCTAAATCATGAAATGAACTTAGGGACAGTGGAAAATGTAATCGGCTTACCTGCTCTGATGGATTTTACCCTTAACAATAGGTAACATTCCAGCAAGAATATGCTATAATTGGTGGTAGGGGCTCTACAGTTGATTGCATTAGAGTAAATATCACAAATCTCCTTGATTTTCTCCAAATCTTTTTCAAATCGTCTTTGCATTTTCTTAATCTTTTCTTGGGCTTTGGTGAGCTCAACATATGTTTCACTTTATGTTGTTGACATATCCTTCAGTTTTTTAACAACCTTTTGATGTTCAACCCTAGTGATCATTTCTTCTCTGGATTGAGTTAAGGCTTGTTGGGCTTGTACCAGCTCTGTGTTTAGCTTACCAATAACAACATCCTGTTCTCGAGACTGAGCTGCTTGATATTATTCTATACTGCCCATCTCATCTCTGGATTGAGTTAATGCTTGTTGGGCTTGTGTAAGCTCTGTTTCCAGTCTATCAACGATAACATTATGTTCTTGAGATTGAAATGCTACATTTTCTGCCATAGTCATCAATTCATTCCTACTTTGAATCAAGCTTTGTTGGAAGTGTATAAATTCTTCCTCCAATCTCCTAATGGTGGGGTATTTCTTGAGGGATTGAGGTATTTCCTCTAAGACTAGGGTATCTATTTGTACCTCTACATCAACAGTTTCTAAAGGAATTACCTCCTCATTCTGGGCTACTGCATCCTATACTGTTATCTCTTCAGGGTCTGTTTGTGTTCCCATAGAGTTTGTAGTGACTGCTCTTTTAGGAAGAGGGTTTCTTCCCTGCACTCTGGACCTTTTGTTTTTATTTATTTGGTGGGCCTTATCTGCTTGTTCTAGATGCTTCCTCAATTCTTTAATAATTTCTCTGAGTTTGCCAACCTTTAGTTTCAATTCTTCAACTTTTTTTAACCTTTCTCTTTAACAACTTGTTCTCCTTTTTCAGCTTTCTAATTCTCTTATGGCTTTTGCCTGCTTTCTGTTTGTGAGGAATCTCAAGGTATTTATCATTCTGATCAACACATATCTATTCTTTTGTTCCTTCCAAGTGCTTTGTTTGTTCAAGAGGGATTCTTGCCTCGGGATGTGGTTCTTCATGTGTTGTGTCCTCAGGAAATGACATTTAGATATCAGGGAATTTTTCAACAGGATTTGAAGAAGAGGCTCGTTCTTGGTATTCTTTTGATTTATCTTTGTTAATTGAGGCTCCTAAGCTCCCTAAAACCTGATCTATTTCTTCCTCATAGTTTTTCAAAAATTGTTCGGTCATATGTTCTGATGCTGGCTGGGTGTCTTCTTGATTGTTTCCCTGTGAAGTTTGCTCTATATGCTCAATACCCTGGGCATTTTCCTGTAAGGGCTGCTTTGTTGTGTTCTGAATTTCTTCAGGGTTTCTTATCTGTCTGCTTCTCCTTGTTCTCTCAATGGGGGTTTTAGGAGAATCCATTTCTCTTTTTCTCTTTCTGGTTAGTGGCCTTGCTTGTGGGGTTTACGCCTCTGTCTGTGAGGTCTGAGCCTCTATCCATGAGGTTTGAACCTCTGTCATTTGGACAGGGTCTGCCTTGACTTCGGGTTGAGGAGTTGGAACTTCTGTTTGGGTAGTGGTCTCCCCTTCCTGTATCTCTTCAATTTCCTGTGGTGGATTTTCATGGTATAATTTAGGTTGTTCTAGTTGCAGAGGTCTATTGGTCCTAGTAAGATCCCCCCATGTTAATTGTGTTTAAATCAGGGCCTTACTTACTATCAGTTTAACTAATCCATGGTGGTTGATAATATTAACATGATCCTTGGACTTCTATGTTCTGATGACAACCTCATGTAACATGGCATTTAGAAAAAAAGGTAGATTTATTACTAACCTTTGTTTGAGTGTCGCTAGCAGTTTGAGGTGGCGTGGTCAGATTACATAATATCGCCCATCACAGGTGATGTACCTCTGAATTACTCCTACCAGTTCTTTCCATGGTTCACTGAGGGTGCTGGGGTTAAGCCCCTTTCCTTTTTTATCCAATTCCTCGCCAGGGTCTACGAAGGATTCTACATCTTCTTTGAGGGTTGTATATCTTCCTGTCCATTGAATGCCTGAGTTAGGGAGACCTGTAACCTTTTATATGATTTCCAGAGTAACTAGAATTCGTATATCTCGAACCATGGAGGTTTCTCCCTGCAAGTTCTAAAAGAATTCAAGTGTGATGTTTGTATCATAGCCTTGTAACCGGTTAAAATACTCTGTCCACCCCAGGTGCTTGCTCTGTTACCAGTAGTAAAGTTTGTTCCTTGTGCACACTTCGGTCACCCATCTTTCTGTGAGAAAATGAGAATGATTATTGTTCCTGGTTGTAAACTTGGTTAGACCAACTTTGGGGAAAATATTACCAAAAAAATAAAATATCAGAGACAACGAGTGTATAAAAATATGGATTTTCCATTTATTTCAATCATTACAATCTTATCAGAAAATGTGCCGAATGTCCACTCCCCTCATTATTGTAGAGGTCGACCTCGACTGTTAACGTAGGTGAAAGTAATGAGTGTAGGTATTTCTAGTGAGAGGTAATAATTGCACTGCCGCCGCCGATGGGGACCAATCATATACAATTTTTTTCAAAAATCATATTAACGATAGTCTTCTTTCGTGGAAATTTGAATTAATTATACCTATACTCATAAATGTTTTAAGGATAAATAAGCCAAATAAATTAAACCTGTTCATTTAAAAATATTCCACATATCATAATGTTGTTACTTTTCCCGAGTTTATTAAATATAGCCGAAATGATAGCCCCATTATTGAGTAAATGAAATATAGAGACACAGAGAAAACTTGGTGTTTTTTAGATAAACTTCTATACCATAGGCAGAGCCACTGTTGCCAACAGGCATCCATAGCATCAACAAGGTTGCCTTTTAACCCATATATGAGCCCGTATCCTTATATCCCGTATCCTCAACAAGGTTGCCTTTTAACCCATATATGAGCCTGTATCAGGAGTTATCTTCTCCTGAGAAAACCACTATCCTGGTCTGGTAGCCAGATGATGATAATTCCACTCACTAGATTGTAACTTAAGTGAACAAGTCGGCTCGTGATGAGACCTCTTGTCCTTTGACAAAAAATGTCAAAAGGCCATTTCCCTAGTGTGGTAGCCATAGTGGGAATGTTACTTAGGTTATTATCCTATGATCGAGGTAGGTTGGCTCATGACGAGACCCCCTATTCTTTGTGGGAGAAGTTTATTAGTAATATTTATTTAACTTTTATTTTTATTTTTAGAAGGGATCTATTAAGGGAGGCTCATCTACTCCTTAAGAGTAAGGGATGGCGTAAAGAAGTGTAAGGATGCCAAGTAAAAGTGTGCGTATGACTCCTTATTATAATATGAGGCAAATTATCATTCAAGTATATTTGTATGTATAT
>SNQJ01S0230722.1:0-12657 GCA_010110895.2 Picea sitchensis | reverse complement strand
GAAGGGGAAAGTCTTCATGGTACCTGGAATCGACGTTGGCCAAACTCACTCGGGCTCCTTGGAGGGTATACCCATGATTATGTGTGGGAGCTTGCACCAGGGTGTAAGTCCATTAAGCAGGTCGTCAGCGTAACTTTTCCACCCTAGCCCAACCCCTTCTCATCTCATTGTTGCGACATTGGATTTCATCACCAACTAGTGAATTCGGAATTAGAAGGCCTTATTTGCTTGGTATTGTTTCCTAGATTTTGTTTACTAGCGCGTGTTGTTTTTTTACCCAAGTTGACCATACGATTTTCTTCATGAGTTTGTAACTCGTTCACAATAGATCCTCCATGTTGTTCACGTAGAATGCAGGGTTTATCTCCAGAGCATATGGAATGTTCTCAACCCCTACCTACAAGCTCACCTGAGGGCTCTCCTCAGTAGAGTGAAGTCCAAGATGTTACCACACCACAAGTGGAACGAACTGACTCTCTAGAAAATTTCCAAATTACCAATACTCGAGAGGACTTTTGACTTCACCCCGATTCTGAGCAACATTTTATGCGAGTGAATTCTTCTGGAGACTTAGTTGTTGTGTCTTCTGGATCACCAGTTGGACCCTTTCTAGGAATAGAAGGCCAAGATCCTTTTTGGTCTACAGGCGTTTTTAGAAAGGAACTTTTTGGTGCAGGATCAGGCGTTGAAACCTTCATCTCACCTATGATTTCCGAAACCTCTAACCTAGAGACAATACCATTTACCACTACCTATTATTTTCCTGGTACGGATGCCCCGCGATTTGACCACATCTTGACCATTCCTATAGAAATGGCCCATCACACAGATATTATGAGTATTCACACCGGGATTACCACGGTTAGCCAAGCCCCCATCGGCACACCGCGTACACCCAACGTCACCCCAACACTACTGCCCGGATACCGTGCATTGAATGCTTCCATTCCCACTCCTATGTAAACCCCATCCCGCTCTCTTGGAGGTCTGTCTTCTTCTGGGCACTCTCTTCCCAATTTTATTCTGACACTCCCTCAACCTACTTTTGGAAGACCTTTCTTGTCCTCCACTAGCAGTCTTAATCCTAGTGGCACTATTCCGTCATTCACACCAAATTACCAGATTCCCGTTGGTGGACAATTTCACCAAGGAGGTATGACTCAACCCCCTCTCAGCAGGCAAATTACTATTGGAACGCAAATCCCAATTGGAACACAACCCCCAATTGGAACGCTGCCCCCAATTGGAACACCACCTCTGATAGGAGGACATACCCCACCTTATGGACAAAACATACCTCCATCCTTGGCCCAGTATTGGAATCATATGATACAACATACTCCTCAATCGACTAGGGGGCAGTAGCTTCCAGCTGCATCCATGATACCCCCTAATATAGGTCAACCATATCTAGCTACATCCAATCCTATTTGGGGCTCGAATGCTCAAACTCATGTCTCTTTTCTAGGATACAATCCCATGAGCTACTATCCTCTACAACCACCACCGAATCTTCCTGGGTCTTCACATTATATGCAGACTGCTTATGGTCCTACTGGTTTGCCGATAGGGCTTCCTCCCCAAACCCACCAGTACCCGCATGTGAATCGACAATTACCCTTCTTGGCCACTTTGTATCTCCCAGACTTGTCGAGGATTTTGAATGATCCAATTCATCACTCTCCCCAATGGCCTGCTATACCAGCCAAGCTACCATCGGACATCCCTAAATTCGAAGGCAAAGTGGGAGAGGACCCAAACAATCACGTCATGACTTTTCACCTCAGGTGTTCATCCAACTCATTGATGGATGACTCTATTCGTTTACATCTTTTTCAATAGACCCTCATAGGTTCTGCTGCGAAGTGGTATATAGAATTACCATGAGGTTTTTTCGCTGACTTCAACACCTTAGATATGGCCTTCCTCACCCACTACCAGTTACCGATCCATTATGAAACAGGGAACATGATTTTGAGTTCTTTCAAACAAAACAAAGCCACTCATATATCTAATCACATTCATGAGTGGAGACGGAGATGATGTCTCATTAAACTCGAACTCCCCGATCATTTGCTGGCAGAGTGGTTCAAAAAATCATTTGTGAACGACATCGCTCGTGACATCGCCATGGGTGGAGTGGTCACGAAAGAACAGGCCATAAGTCGTGCTCAATACCTTGACCTTGTTTACTCATAAACGGGTATCCTTTATGACTTGCTACCTCACGCACCTCGTCCTTCCACTTCCGCCACTTCAACTACTCCAACTACTTCTCATGCAGTCGACGGTTTGATTGGCACTTTCCATGCCCAACCACATTCTGCCTCAAGCGCCAACCCCAAAACTGCTTCTTCTAATGTTTAAAATGCTTCGTCTCTTGCCCCTCTCACTGACAAGACTTCTGAGGTAAATGCAGTTCAATCTACCCCAGCCGGTAAAAACAAATCCAAAAAGGGAAGGGGTAAGAATAAGGAGGAAAAAAATACTTCTCAAGCAGAGCAAACCAAAAATCCACCTGTTGACGGTCGGGATAAGCGCAAACCGCGCTACCCTTGTCTTATCTGTGGTGATGATCACTACACGAAGGATTGTCCACGACACGTCGAGGTCACTAAGTTCCTTCAAGGATCCCCAAAACCCCCTGCTCCGATTGTTTTGTCCCAACCCTTCCTATTTCAACAACAGGCTCAATTGGTCATTCATGAACAACCCTCATCTTCTACTACATCTTATGTATTGATGTGTACTAGCGATTAAAAAAAAAACAACATTGCACTCACCACTCGAGCCAAAGATTATTCTCCCTCTAAAGAGAAGGTTGGTGACCCACCTCCTTCATTGGTTCAACCCTCTCCCGCAACTCCACCTACCAACGGTCCTCTTCATCTCGAATGACCGAGCCTTGACACAGTTCTTCGATCCCCCCCAAAGGGTGTCATTTGGAAATCAGCTTTCAATCCTCATGCTCGTGCTGCCTAGAACTACAACATTGTTGAAGATATGGCCCAAGCACCTTCTGTGATGTCAGCCCTCGAATTCCTTCAAAGTTGTCCCACACAACAGAAGGAACTATTGAAAGCTATCAGTGGAATCGACCCGACGGATACAAATTTAATAATTTTTGACTTGGAAGATCACATTCCAAGGTTACCCCCTCAACTCGCGTTCCAGGTTCAAGTGATTGTTTCTGACAAAAACATTTGTCGAACCGTTATTGACGAGGGTTCCTTGACATGTGTCATGTCTCTTACTTGCTAGAAAGCCATTGGTTCTCCCTCTTTGAACGAATCCCAGAACACTCTCAAAGCCTTCGATGGCTCCGGTTTTAAGCCCTACGTTGTCCTTCCTTCGTTGCCCATCATGTTAGAAGGAAAAATAGTCCTAGTCGAAGTGGAAGTCTTTGACACTCCTCTTGATTACAATCTTCTGCTTGGCCGCAGCTGGATCGATTCCATGCACGCAGTTGTGTCGACCCTTTTTCATGTGGTACGTTTCCCACATCAAGGGAAGGTAGTCACCATCGACCAATTAGCCTTCTTTAACTCCGATACTCGTACTGGCAACGTACCGTTCATCGCTAAAACCCCATCGGGTTATGAGAACATCGGTGTAGGCCTTCTCAAAGACTCTTCGTTAATGGGTACTTTCCCGATTCCACCACCTGATGTTCCACGCTCGTTTGTTGCTTCAATCAACATGATCTCTTCCTCGATTCACAGAATTCCTGCATCTCACAACCCATGGATGGTACCTGAACCTGGAGATCATCTTCATTATGGCGATGAAATGCTGTTAAGTCTGGTCGAATTCGCCTATCAGGTCATTCAATCGAAAACCCCTTCTACCCCCTCTCTTGGTGAGTTTTCTCCAGATCCCTTCCATGTCATCTTTCCCACAGACGAGATGATCATGTCTGTCATGGAGGACACCCCTTGGGATGATGGACATCATCGTTCCATCCTCTTCCTGGAGCAATATACCATTGAGAATTACCAACAGATCTCGACCCCGTCGACCTTTGTCGTCATCTCAACCATTCCCAAGTCCACACATGATGTGTTTTACGAAGGGAACTTAAGCAATATCTCACCCACTATTCTCCTCGACATATCCATCAAACCCGAAATAGTCGAAAATGTGCATATCAGAGCTTCGTGTTCCTCTGACGAAATCGTCACCTACATGTCCTTTTTCAAAGAATTTTGTGACATCTTTGCCTTGAGCTACGAAGAAATGTCGGTTATCGACCTTGACATTGTAATACATGAGATCAAGACATACCCCGATGCTAATCCTGTCCGGCAATGCCTTCGTCCAATTCACCCACATAAAGCGACTGCTATCAAGCTCGAAGTCGAGAAACTTCTCAAATTTGGATTTATTTACTCAGTGGCCCTCGCTGACTGGGTTTCCAATCTTGTCACGATTGACAAGAAAAAAGGCACAATTCGTGTATGTGTTGATTATAGGGATATCAACAAAGCTTGTCCCAAAGACAACTTTCCTACCCCCTTCGTCGATCAAATTATCGAGGATAGCACCGGAAGTGAAATCTTCTCTCTGATGGATGGTTTCTCCGGGTATAATCAAATCAATATTGTTCCCAAGGATCAACATAAGACTGCTTTTATTTGTCCTTGGGGTACTTTTGCCTATCAGAAACTCCCTTTCGGTCTCAAGAATGATGGCTCAAATTTTCAACGTGTTATGTCTAATGCCTTCCATGATATCAAGCACATCGTTCAACCATATCTGGATGATTTACCTACTCACTCAATGTGTCGAGTCGATCATCCAACCCATCTCCAAGTCATTTTCGTCCGCTGTCGGTTTTACCGTATACATTTGAATCCTCATAAGTGTGTTTTTTGCGTGGAATCCGGCCGACTTCTAGGATTTAATGTTTTGCGTCAAGGGATCAGGGTACATCCTTTAAAGGTTGAGGTGATCCTTAATCTCCCTCCTCCTTCTACACTTCGCCAGTTACAAAGTTTGCAGGGGAAAGAAAACTTACTTCGTCATTTTATCCCAAATTATGCCGAGATAACTCGTGGATTTATGCGGCTCCTCAAAAAGGGGTCTGATTTCATATGTGATACCATCGCAAACAAATCTTTCGAAGATTTTAAATTGTCCCTAACACGTGCTCCGCTTCTCTTTCCCCCCGATTACGGTCGCGATTATTTCCTCTACCTTGCCGCCTCGGATTACACCATTGGTATGGTTGTCATCCAAGAGGATGATGCTAACAACAAACATGTTATCTATTATTTGAGTCGAGGCCTAACACCTACCGAAATCAAGTATTTACATGTCGAAAAATTGGCTTTGGCAGTCGTCCAAGCCGTCCAATGCTTTTGGCACTATATCCTCTCGCGCAAGACTACAATGATTTCTAACTACAACCCTATGCAACACATTCTCACACGTCAATTGCTAGGGGGAAGATAATCCAAATGGATCATGATACTCCAGGAGTTTGACTTGGAATTCGAACGCGCCAAGTCCAAGAAGTCCTTAGTGTTTGTTGAGTTGATATGCGACTTTCCCTATTCTGAAATGGAAAATGTAGCAGCTGATTCATTACCCGATGAATCCCTTTTGCGAACTGTGTCAGACTACTACCTCTGCATAGTGTAGACCCTTGACTAATATTTCCTGAAATGGCTCCCCCAGTTGTTGTTCCTTGTGTGGATGTTCTTTTTGTTTTCCTCCTTCTCCCAAAACTAGGTTGTCTAAACAATGGTGTTCTTGTTGGTGTATTAGTCGCACATGGGTTCATGGGTCCCACACTTGCATTAACATGGAAATGATTGTTTCCTTCTATTCCCTCTCTTGGACCTCTCATTTTCCTCTAATATGTTGCGTGCAGGATTTCCTTAATCTGCTCCACAACCTGAAGATACTCTACCTCTTCTTAATCACTTTCCAAGCCTTCCCTCACAGCTATGACTCTCTTCTTGGTGTTCACCTTGTATTGGTAGGGTACTCCACTGTGTGTCTTTCTAGTTGTCACCATGATCCGCTGGATCTATTCGTTGTCCATCATGATTGGGTCCAAGGTTTCCTCCTTATTTCCTTTATCCACTACTCCTTCCATTTCTCCTTTTTCTATCAATGCTTCCCCCCCTTCCTCCATGCACGCAGGGAAGTTTAGTTATATGATTCCATTGATTTTACACCTTTGTTATACAACAATATCTTAATAGAAGTATACAACGATCAAATATACCTTCCTCGAGGCCGTTGTATAAATTCTTTCTATGTTGTGTTGTATGACTTCATGGTATCTACTACAAATTATGTTATAAAGCGTGCTACAATACTGTCAAACCAAAGATCTATTGTGCAGGTGAATTTGTTATTCACCTGCTGTAACTACTCAATCTAAATTGGGGTCTAGTCTAACTGTTAGATCTAGGTTTTTGCATGGTTATCCTTCAACCTCAATATCCAATCATGCAATAAATGTGGAAAATCACAAAAAAATACTTCATGTAGATCAATAAACACATATTTCTCAAGATATTTGTGCGGTGTTAATCTAGGGTTTCAATTATCTTTCTGTGAAAACTCCATCTCCTTTGTCTTCAGCTAGCTTTCGATATCTGCTTTTGTGGGATTATACAATATCAATATCCCCTTATAGTGACACATTCTTCTCACCTTCTCATTGTCTGATTTAGTATTCTCTTGACCTGCCTTTCGCAGATCTTACAAATTTTCAACAGATCATCAACAGATTCCATCTACTCAATCCTATGTTGTCTGTCCTGGCAACGAAACCATTTCTTGGTTTCTTATTTGAGTTATTTCTTTCACATGATTGACCTATGTTCATGTCCACTAGGGTACCAACAAAGCCTCTAAAACTATCGACCCTCCTGGTAAATCAGAAGGCAACGCAATACACAAAGTGCATTGCGTAGTCTCACCTGAGATAGTCTTAATGGGTGACTGCAATACTCAAGTGCTTGCAGTCCAGGATTGAATGGGGATCTGTGACTATGCGCTATGAATTCTATTTAGTTTATTAAGAAAAATTATATCATTCACCGATCCTAGTTATGATGTTGTTCCTCATGCATGCATGCAAATAAAGAGATCTAACTACTTCATCAAATCATTTATCTAAGATTTAACCATTAACAACAAAGATATAATCAATAATCTTTCCACACAACACATGAATTACCATGGTTCACCCCCTCCTGGGCTACATCCACAAGGAATGGCTCTAAGGCTCTTTTATTATAGTTATGTCATGCATGGCATCATGCTCACTATAGATTTGTTCATACATTCATCAACCAGACTCCACGACCTTTACGAGGTTGACTAGATCACACCAAGCTCCTCAGCCTGTGTTCTAACCCTCGAGGTCTAGTCACTTTTCCCTCCCACAGCTCAACAACTTACAAAAATGTATCAGATCATATTTATGTCACCGACTTGTTACTTTATCTCATGTCAGTAACCCATAACAGTCATAAAAGACACCGAAACCCCCCGCTGAGATGTCCTAGGTGTCTATTTATATGTATTCTTGGCTCATCGGCTATTACATTCTCTTACCAAAATCCTAAACTAATTAATTCTTCTTGCAAGTTGGCCTTGCGCGCTTTAATCCTTTGCATGCGCTCTTTCTTCCACTTCTTTTCTACTAGTTGTGTTTATTTCCCTTCTTCTTGCATGTGCACATCGCATGATTTTCTTCCAACTGTCTTGCCTCCACGTCATGCCTTTTCCACAAAATGGGTCTGTGCTCAACATTGTCAGTCGAATAGGGACGGTAAATCGACCAAGGAAAATCCTAGTCAGATGAGAGTCGACCTGTGATAAAAGAAATCAATTAAAGGGCAGATTTGGTGACCAATAACATATAAAAATGTTTAAAGAGTGATTTCGGTGACCCACTGAAAATAGAATACATCCAAGGGAAATTTTGGAAAGACACAGTAAGTCAAAAATATTGTGAAGTTGATTTTGGTATTCAACGACAAAGAAAAACATATGCAAGTCAATTTTAATGTTCATCGACAAAGAAAAACCTATGGAATTTGATTTTAATGTTCACCTACAGGGAAAGATGTATGGATCTCGACTTGGCCATTGACAGACAACTTTTCGTCACAAATCGATGGCTCTGATCTTCCTAGATCTGATGGTCCTGATTCTATCGGGACTTCATGAATCGGGAGTTTAGAACTCTCGACTCCAAGTCACAACTTCTTCCATGCTCGAATTCTAAAACGACAAAATTCAAGCACGAGATCAACGACTCTCGTTGATCGGGATCCAATGGCCACTACTCCTCCTGAGATTATGAGTGCTGAAAAACACTCAACCTTAACCCTCCCACTGGTCTACAAGATCCAACGGTCCATGGAACTTTGGCGGTTCTCCCTTTGAGAATTTCAACCGTCCGTTCAGACTTCTCAAAGACTCATGCCTAATTACTTTGTTGTCTTTCTTCCTGAGCTTGTTTCTCTAAGAGTTAATTTCATACCTCATCTTTCCTTTAACTTCTCTCAATTCTCTATCCTTCCTAAGCTTCACCTTTGCTATGGATTCAAGGCATCAAAAGGGTTCTTGCTCACACCCCTTGTGGCATTCACAATAACCTCTAGTTATTTAAAATCTCCTACTCTGTGCACTTCCCTGCAACAATAGTTCCTCAACCCTTCTCCTTGGTTGAGAAAGTCTAAGACTTCAACTGGCCCGTGCACTCCTTGCACGGCTCCTGTGCTATGCTTGCACTTCTGTGGGTATAAGAACAACTGTATCTCTCCTGAGCTTCTTTGAAGTAAAAATCAGAACTCTTGTCAACGCAACTCTTGTGGACCTCCACTTCACTCTTTGCAGGATTTCTCAAGAAGAGAAACAATTGAAACTTATACTTCTCCTCTCACCAACCTCATATATTCAACATGAAATTAAGAGCATACATACACACAACATTGAAACAAGTTCATAACAGAGAATAGAAACAAACCATAAACATACCATTCCATAGATGCAAACAGTGTTCATCACAATACCGTAAAATTGGATCAGAGCTCTTTTATATTAATCCAAGTGTTTTTGTACATGGGTTGTATAGCAACAACTATCTACTTATACAATCTTCTGCAATTTCTGTTCTCCTATGCTCTCTTTCTCTCTTGCTTACAATTACAATCTCTCTATATTACAATACATGTGAGGGAGATTTCTTAAAGTTTTCCCTCTTACCTTACAAGCTATCTAATCGAAATTAAAAGCTACCAACTTTACATTCATTACAATTAAATGCCTCCATATCCGAAAGATTAGAGCAATGCTCAATATCTGTTTTACAATATTTAAAACATAAATGCAAATACATCCTTTTGGCTGTAACATTAATGCTTCGTCTTTTGAGATTGAAAATGCCCTTAAAATGTGTGCTGGTGCGTCTCCAACTGTCCTTCTCTTTTGCTCTTGCTTTGCTAGCTTCCTTATGATGCTCCTGCATCAAATTGGGTTTGTAACATAGGGAAATACTTTGTCACAATCCACACGCCGAGTTACTCATATTTGATGCAATTGCAATTTCAATTAGAATAGAATCAATTATTACTCTCAATCTATCTATATGAGAGAGTAAATATCAGAACAAGAAACTGAGCAAACCCCTCGTATCAAAGATGATTATGTACAAGCTTTTGGTTACATTTGATAGTCACCAAATCACTATTACCAGTGCTCAAAGATGCAACCCATTCTTCCTCTAATCAATCTATCGTCTAGTCCATCTTGACATCGCCAGGCCTTGCAACTGCTCTTCCGTTACCATGGAGCACTTCGACGGGTCACGACGTTCACATTTGTTCTGTAAGAATCTGCTAATTGGAACAGATGGTTAATCGTGTTTTGGAAGACTTCACTGGTGTCATTAACAAATTGGAACATTCCATTTCTGATGCATTTGCAGCTCTAAATGATAATGTGGACCGACATGTCACCATACTAGATTCAGTGGATGAAAGAGTTTCGATTTGTCCGAAGGAGTGACAAAAGAGCAGTGAGAGATAATTGAAACCCTGCAAGATCAATTGGGAGAACAGCTACGGACAACTCAGTCATGGCCACCCAAAGGGAAGCATATGACCAACAAATTTTTCGACCGTGAATGGGAAGATTATGAATTAAAAAAGATAAATACTTGAGCATAAATTTTGAATTTTATGCATTGTTTTCGTTTTCACCTGGGAAGATTATATATTTATTTTACTCATTAGTAAAGATTGAATTTTGATAATGTGATAATATCAGGTTATGTTGCGTGTTAATATGGATTTGAAATCCGTCCGAGACCTATATAAAGGCGAACGATACGGAGATGGGAATATGTTCAAGTTTCTATTATGTGCTACGCTGTGTTAATTCTAGCCTTCGGATAAAATGTCACTTCCAAAACCTACAGCTGATTGGAGTGAGAACAAATCAAAACTTTGTATGACCATTGCCAGAAATCCTTGGAAGGCTTTGACGATTCCGCTTTGTATCTAAAGAATATAAGCCTCTCTTGCAAAGAGGAAGAGCAGCTATATTAATTTGAAACAGTTCATTGTTTTACACTTCATAAAAGGTTTTGTGATAAATTAAGAATACTATCACATCAAGACGAAAACTAATACGTAACCTTATCCGTTGAAATATGTCAAAACTATAAACTATATTTTGATGTGACTTTTACCAATGGTTTGATATTAACTTTAAGTGTAGCTAATATTTAGATTTAATGCACCTTCTTTCCCAGACTATTTCTACGTTTGGTTAATGTGGGCAAACCTTTGGCTTGCTGTACAAGTTTCCCTAAGTAAACTAAATTCTAGTGTAGGCGTTTAGGACATTCTGTCAAATGCTCTCGGGTTGCTGAGGTATTGAGCAACAATACGCGACATTACCTTCATTACATTGCTTTGTTCCATACATCGTACATAGTCTACAAGTATTTTCTTTCCTTCTGTTTGGTTTAAAAGTATTTTCTTTCTTCTTGTTTGATTTCGTGCTGTACAACTTATTTTTGAATTAATGATTAATATTTTTTGGGTCACTGAAATGTACATGTATACGGTGTGTGGCTGAGATATCAGATTACAAACAAGGTACATGTATACATGTATACGAGATATGAGATATCAGATTATCAGAAATGTACATGTATACGGTGTGTGGCTGAGAAAATCATCAACTATGTGCAGTCCTTGCAGAACCAAGTGGGGGTAAAAAAATATGACTTAAGATGGTTATGAGTACAGCAATATTTAAGCTTGTCATTAGAATTTATTTATTTGATTGATTATATTAATATTTGGAAATCTGTATAATGTAGATTCTTTCAATGAAAATGGCCTCTACTATTCCTCCTCTTTGAACTTTTGACCCTAAAA
Organism: Picea sitchensis; assembly: GCA_010110895.2. Classification (NCBI taxonomy): domain Eukaryota; kingdom Viridiplantae; phylum Streptophyta; class Pinopsida; order Pinales; family Pinaceae; genus Picea; species Picea sitchensis. The sequence continues at coordinate 1,237 of SNQJ01S0230722.1, read as the reverse complement.
TAATTGGCCGGCCACCCGTCTGAAGAGTTCAGTTGAGTGTCCATTCTTCTAAATTCTCTTACTGAGTTTCCTAATAAAACTAAATAGGTAGCATAATTAACGAAACCTAATTACAGGAATTTTGAAGCAGTTATTACCGCAGCAAGCGACCACAAAATCCTATGATTGCCTGCAGCATTGCCCCTAATTACGTCGGTCGTAATCATACAGTATCGGAGCATTAACGTCGTATGTTATAATAGTTAATGACATATGTTCATGTTAAAAGGATTAGTGCGCAACAGTATATGGCTGTTAGCAACCATTTTTCCTCAGTAAAAGTTGAAAAATAATTAACAAGGGAAATAGCTGCAAAGCAGCTAGTCGTATTCCCTGTTTAGTTAATATGTTCGGCTGTTTAGTTAATATGTTCGGCTGTATAGTTTGAAATATGAATTATATTTTTTTATGAATAAAATGAATAGAACTTATTTGATTTATTTTGAAGGAGAAGATCCACTGCAACTGTGGAACTACTCAGTTTGGACAAAGTTGTAGTTGTATCCTCTACATTGTAGAAAAGAGACTGCCTTGAAAAGATGGCATAAGCCCTCATCCATCCCGTTCTCTGTGTAATTTCCTAATCTGCTTTCTACAATAAATTGAAAGCTCTGGCCAATATGCTTTTAGTCTGTGACAATTATGCATCCTGTATAGAGTCTGTGATAGATTTTGGACAAAGAACCTTACATGCTTTTTATAATTACAATATTCACAAAAGTATGAGAAGGTAATTTGTAATTCAATGTTTCGAACAAATTCCTATTGTAATTCAATGTTTCGAACAAATTTGTATTGTAATTTGTAAATCAAGAATCAAACCTACAACGTACACTTATGCTACAACGTACACTTATCAAATCAAGAATGAAAATGAGGCGGATTATGAGGCGGATCATCGGCCTGATTATCTGCCTGGTTCGATACCTGAGGGACTTGTTGTACATTAAAGCCGTTTTCATAACCTAGCGGCTTTTGGATCCATTCGAATTGCTTTGTTGGTGCTCCGGATGCCACCACAATTGAGATGGGTTCTGGCTGCCCATTTCATAAATGAGAAAATAATTTTTATCAGAAGGAATATCTGTAGACTTATCAGCCAAGCCTGGAATCAACTATGCAAAAAATTTACAATAAGTTCGAATGGAGCAGTAAATGGCTTACCAATGGTTTCGAAACGGATTTCCTTTTGATGATA
>SNQJ01S0230721.1:0-14256 GCA_010110895.2 Picea sitchensis | reverse complement strand
TTGGTTGAAGGAGCCAAGCCTTTTCGACAAAAGTTGAGGCATATCAACCCAAAGTTGGCAGGGCAAATACAGAAAGAACTTCAGAAGATGGTTGATGCAGGCATCATTGCCCCTATCAGATATTCTTCTTGGATGTCAAATCTTGTGGTCGTTCGAAAAAAGAATGGAGACATTCGCCTATGTGTTGACTTCCGAAATCTCAATCAGGCGTCACTAAAAGACAATTATCCTCTCCCGAACATGGAAAATTTACTTCAACGAGTTACAGGAGCAGGGATGATGTCAATGTTGGATGGATTCTCAGGATACAACCAAGTTTTACTCAAAAGAGAAGACTAGCTCAAGACTGCATTTACCACGCCTTGGGGGACTTTTATGTACTTGAGAATGCCATTTGGTCTTATGAATGCAGGTGCAACTTTTCAGAGAGAAATGGACTATGCCTTCAGAGACCTCATTTAGAAAATCATAGAAATTTATCAGGATGATCTCACAGTAGTGTCCAAAGAAAGGAAAGACCATCTTTCCCATCTTAGAATTGTTTTTGAGCGATGCAGGGAATATGGCATTTCACTAAACCCCAAGAAATTGGTTTTTGGGATTGATGAAGGAAAGTTGCTGGGACATGTGGCTTCATCAGGGGGAGTGTCCATTGACCATGAAAGAGTCCAATCAATAAAATATGTCCGTCCCCCAGCCAATAAAAAGGCCTTGCAGTCTTTTCTCGGAAAAATCAACTTCATCCGCAGATTTGTACCTAACTTTGCTGAAAGGATACAACCTTTGAGTGCTTTGCTGAAGAAGGATGTTGCTTTCAGATGGGGAAAAGAAGACGACATATCTTTTGAGGATATCAAGAACGCTATCTCTCAAGCCCCCGTTCTGATCAGTCCTGATTTTTCACGAGACTTCATCATTTAATGCAGTGCAACTTTCGCAGAGAAATGGACTATGCCTCTCAGAGAATCCATACTTAGAAAATCATAGAAATTCTATCGATGATCTCACAAGAAACCAAAGAAAGGAAAGATCATCTTTTACATCTTAGAGTTGTTTTTGAACGATGCAGGGAATGTGGCATTTCACTAAACCCCAAGAAATTGGTTTTTGGGATTGATGAAGGAAAGTTGCTGGGACACGTGGGCTTCATCAGGGGGAGTGTCCATTGACCATGAAAGAGTCCAATCAATAAAATATGTCCGCCCTCCAACCAATAAAAGGTCCTTGCGCTTTTTCGAAAATCAACTTCATCCGCAGATTTGTACCTAACTTTGCCGAAAGGATACAACCTTTGAGTGCTTTGTCAAGAAGGATGTTGCTTTCAGATGGGGAAAAGAAGACGACATATCTTTTGAGGATATCAAGAACGCCATCTCTCAAGCCCACGTTCTGATCAGTCCTGATTTTCACGAGACTTCATCATTTTCTCTTCGATCTCGACACCATCATAGGTAAAGATGCCGGACGATTTCAACATCCCGCGGGCTTTGCGAGAAAAGTCCCGAGACTGTAATTCATCCACACCATCACAGAAACAAGCTATGATCGCCAAATCCCTCCAGCATTTCAAGAACTATGTCGGTTATAACAAAATCAAAGCATATGTCCCATACCCAGACGTGAAGGATGTCTTATCACAACAGGACTGCATGGGTACCAGAGGAAGTGGGTTTCGGTAAATTCAAGAATTTTAATTTAGAAATAAACCACCCACCAAAAAATAAAGGACGTGGATTGGCCCGTGATGCTCATCAAAGCAACCGTAGCTACACAGCATTGCGAAAGCCAATGTGTGAATAGCGCAGCAGGTGAATGTAATAACCGGCGAATTGGAACATGATGAGTGGTATTCTGACACAGTTTATTACTTAAAGAACTTGTCATGCCCTGACCATCTGGTGGACCACAAGAGAAGAGATTTGAGATTGAAAGCCAGCGAAGTATTGTTGACTCGAAGATGGACTTGGATGGTTTAAATCCGACGGTTATGCCCGAAGGCGGAACCGATGAGGCAGAAGATCTGAAGGAGTTAAGTACTGGATACCGGTGGCATTACGGCCAGACATGTACCATCGCCACAAGATTTTGAGAAAGGATACCTGGCCATCGACTTATTCTCGTGATGCTTATCAAAGATAAACCGATCCCCGCCAAAATTTCGCTAATTTTTCATTGTGGAACCTAAGCTCTGCCCAACCTTTAAAGCCGCTGGTAGTGGAAGCACTTTCAAGAAGTGGGGCCTAGATTTTATCGGAGAATTCAAAGACAATTATAGTAACAGATACCGATGGATCGAATCGCTATAGACTATTTCACTATATGGGTTGAATCGATTCCTACAAAGAAGGCCACTCAAGAGGTTGTCATGAATTTCTTTGAAGATCGCATCATAACGAGGTTTGGGATACCTACCAAGATCACTACGTGATAATGCCAAGGCTTTTAAAGGTTCCTATTCGGTTTTAATTTGCTTCAGCTGATGGCATTACCTTTGTCTCATTCCCAATTACTATCCACAAGGAACTACAGCGTAATCAACCAATAAGAATCTTATGAATATTTTGAAGAAGGTGGTTGAAGAAAAATAAGAAGTCATGGGACAAGAAGTTGAAGTATGCGCATGGGCAGAACGAATAACGACGAAGACATCCAATGTGGAAGACCCTTGAGCTAGTGCATGACTCAGTTTAAACTCCCTGCGAATCTCCAAATTCCTATTCTTCGATTTGTACGCTGAAGATGATACCTGGATGCAGCAGGCAATCCTAGCGAAGAATAAACCAACATAGAATTAGATCAAACCGAAGAAATGCCTTAATCGAAGATAAAGAATCAAGAGAAAGTTAAGAACACTTTTGATCACAAGGCCAGGGTAGAAATTACAGACCTTGTTCTTCCTCGCGGGACAAAAGAAAAGAGACCGGTATGCACAAGAAGTTTGACAACCTGTGGGGAGGTCTTTACAAATCGGGTTGTGCAGGGATAAATTCTTACAACTGAAACAATGAAGGAGAAATCTGAAATTACACAAACGCTATTAACATAAAAGCCGCTACTACCCTCCGCATTATCGATCGCATTGTGGCATCCACTTCGTATTATACCGTAAGATTGTTTTTGTTTATTGTTATGCACTATGTTTTCTTACTTCTTGTTTTAATGCCTATATGCACATTTACTTCTACCGCCTATATGCACATTTATATGTTATTTCTTTACAGGGTGGCAATACCACACCGTCTCTTGTCGCCGATGCCTTTTGTCGAGCGTGAGCAGATCACGTCTACGTCCGAGATTGCCGAGGTTCTCATACGCCCTGCACATTTACGTCCCGAAGTTGGAGCTAGATGTTATCCCCGACATCTAGGGATAACTAGGAGATCATGTCTCGAGGCCCATGGTCCCAGACATGGAGTACCGAGAGCGTGAGCGCACTCCGAGCATGGTCCTCGAGGACCCATTTTCTTCTTCTCAGCCATTCTGTCCCGACATCCATACCAGCCTCCATCACTTCACCGCCCTGGGCTTGCATCAAAATATAGGGCTCTTGCTCCATGAGGTACTAATATCCGAGGTATCATGGTATGTGTCATATTTGATCATTATAAACTTCTAATAAACTACTGGGTAGCTTAGCAAGTTGGTATCCATGGGTTTTGTTAGCTACCAAAGGTTTGAAGAACCATCGTCCGCCCCTCATATTATCACTTTTTCATCTTAAACCCACTCATCCATCCCATTTTTCCCCTAGTTTGTCCATTAGGATGACCATCCAGGTACATCTTGTCTTAGGGAAGAAGGGGCTAAAGGCCCGTGAGGTAAAAGCAAATTGGTAAAGATAAAAGCCATAGAATAATAAAACCTAGAGATGCTTCACTGTGGGATCCTACGAGAAGCTAAATAAAAGGCCTCATAAGAAACCGAGGGACCCTAAGAAAAATGATAAATAAATAAGTGCAAGACTCAACTGGGATGGGAGGTCTCATCACTAGTCGACCCATTATGTTCATAGGGTATTTAAGGTAGCATGACATTGCCACCATCCGGTCACCAAACTGTAGGCGCTGACCTTTGGTTGCATGGCTGAAGGAAGGTCTCATCACGAAACAACCCTCTCATTTCTCAAGCGAAGATACTAGTGGGTACGATAAAATGCCTTCCGCCACAATCTAGCCAAGGCAGTGTCCTCTCTGTCAAGGCTTGTAGCAAAAATGAAAAAATAAAAGAAAGATAAGGCAATAAGGGCTCGAAAAGAGTGCATCCATGATTCCGCACAAATTCTACAAAGGCACCCACGTGACGACACCAAATTTGTCTCGACTATTATGACTAGACATCCCTAAAACCACATCAATGCCACTATACATGGTTTGAATAACCCTTTATGAAACTCCTTTCTCGTGGGTATTAGCCCAATAGGTTGCCCTTTGGTTGCTTTCTTTGGCTCTCAGATGTTGGTTTTGTGTAGGGTCTTTGAGCTCTAGAAGATTTGTTAGGGATGCTATGCATATATTTGATGATTTTAATGATGAAATGTGATTTATATTGCCATGATGTCTAGATTGATGAGCCCGTTGAGGGCGTAGCTTTTGATGTGCGTGACCATGCCCAACGGACAAAATTGCAGGATTGCGCACATGGGAGATGATTGCTCGACCTCCATGGGGTCAAGAGCCCATTATTAGATGGACGCTAGATGGCAGAGGCAGGATAGTCTTGTGGACGCAGCCCGCAATGTGAGAAGAGAAGGACTTCATCGTGATGTTCTCGACAGAGACCATGGGCCTGCGGGGATCAACCCCTCACGCATGGGACGTTGACTTGTTTGATCAGGATGCCACCAGGGCATGATGGATGACTTCTGGGGCACGTGGCACCCATGTTGGGCTTGTTTGGCACGTGGCATGTTGCTGGAGCCCCGTGAGGGCAACGCTTTGCTCATTAGTGGTTACAGCCCCTAAAAGGGCCAACGCTCTTTAGGGGCTTGACGCCTGATTTTTCTGCTCATTATTGCATTTAGCATGTAAAAGTGACAAATAACTGATAATGAACCTGTTAGTCTTGTTGGCTATTTTATTGACCTATTTAGTAAATTAAAGGTCAAAGTATTGTATAAATAGAGGAGGTTTTTCCCTCTTTGATCATAACACAAACTTGCTCTCTTGTGAGAGACTTCTTTTAGCTCTGTCTTGTGTTCTTGTCTCTTTAGAAGTGTGGCTTAAACCCTTGAGGAGCATATTTTGGCAAAGTGGTGCTATATGCTATTGGAAGTTTTATAAACTAGGGTGTGGATTGGTTTCTTCATGATCTTGTAAGTGTTTTGCATCAAAGCTTCTTTGAGGAATAGTTGTTGTCTAACATTTGCATTCATTGTTATCTTGTTGTTTTGTTTGATCCTTGAAACTTAGGGAGCCTGGCCACTGTAAGTAGGCTGAGGCTTCATGTCCCATAGCATAAGCTTATAGCCACACGCTAGAGGGTTTAGCCCAGCCATAGCTACACCAGCCATCTCTTATCTTGATCTAGCTCTTAGCATAAATTGAAGAAAGAAGGCCCCAGGGCCTAATTGATTTTACAATCTAGGTTTCCTTCTAGGGTTTTGAAAAAGCCTTGCCTTAGCAACACTTTTCACCATAGATTCATGCTTTCTTTGAGCTTTAATGCTTTGCTAAGAAAGTTCTATGAAAGGTTTGAAGCCTAGGCCCATTTAGCCACACCTAGGTTAGTCTCTTCTTAGGGTTAGGTTTGTGGTCTTGCTTTAGCAACACCATTAAACCCTGTCTTCTTGTCCTTAGTTTGAACTCTTTCCTAAACCATTAGTCATACTCCATTTGACCCATCAACCCAAGGCACCAGTCTATGAATGCTTGAGCTTGTTATGCCTTAAAACTTTTCAAACCACCTTCAAAATTTGCAAACCCTAACATAGGCGGCTAACTCCTAGCTGGGCATAAAAGACTAACCCTAAGTTGACAACGTTGGCCTTTAAGTGAACTTTTGCTTCTTGATGCCAGAAAGGTGCGGCCTTGTTTTCTCATCATAGTCGTGGAGTTGTTTCACTCTTTTGCTGGCTGAAATTGTCAAAACGTCCACCATTGGCTAACCGCTGGTAACACCAAAAATTATATAGCAGTTACGTGCCATACCTTGTTAAAACTCTTGCTAGGACCTTAACGTTTTGACTTTAGCACTTGATTGGTTTTTGGATTGGTTTACATTTGTGAAGCATTTGGTAAAACGTTGTGCTCTTTCCATCTAATTTGACTCATTGATAAAGCTTGACATCATCTTCATTGTAGCAACAATATATATGACGCAGCAATTTGATATATGTGAGCTATTTTGACATATCTAATGCACTATTGAATGATACAAGGATTTAATATTGAACATTGAATGCACTTGTCTTATGTATTTGTTGATGAAGTGATATGAACCATTTGTCTCTTTTTAGCCACCATTGACTGGCCATCATTGTATTGATTTATTGCTTATATATGCATTGATAAAGATAGTCATTGGTTTCTAAGGAAGTACTAACCCACCTAGCACATCCTAGTCTTTCTCATTTTGTCTCTCAAGTAAACAGTGCATCTCTTCGCTGGTTTTATCTCTGACTATCTTGGGCTTCAATCTGTGGAGGGGTTTCCTTTTGACTTGGTCTTTATCCCTTAGCCTTCCTTTCACCCAGACATTGCCTTAGGGACGCTTCCCTGACTGCCTCCCAATAGAAAGAGCCCCCACTGAGGTGATGTCATGGTGGGGAGCTTTTGTTACGCCGGTTTCAAGCCCCTGACTCAAGCTCTTGGACCTTTCCTACAAACCGTAAGATAACAGCGTCAGCAAAAGAGAAATGCCTAGTACATTTTCAAATAAATAATGATTGAAATATGAGGCCTTTTGACATGAGTTTTAATGAGATTTTTAATGACTAATAATTAGAAACAAAGAGGCATGACTTCATCTACTAAATCCTTTAAAAATCTAGGGAAAAAAAAATGAAATGGAAAACTGTGTATCCAATTTTGATAAATCTGACCTTTCTCTTCAACGGAAGAATAACACGAGATTCATTCAGTTTTCCCTTCAAAGTTAAGAAACTACGCAACAATATCCATAACACAAGTCTTATTTTACTTATAGCAAAACAGAGGAAATACTATGTTCAAAGATATATGCTTTAAAGTTTGTTGCAACATAGGTAGTACTGAAAATCTCCTTTGTTTCCAAAAATATTTACATTACAAAAGACTCATATTACATTCAAGCTCAGAAAGGTCTTCAAGTTCCTAACCCCCCATTTACATTCGTTTGATGCTTCTTATATAGCATTTGATAATTAGTTTTCTCTCCTTCATGCAAATCTTCCTCTCTTCAACCTACAACCAAACAAATTTCAAATATAATTTATTAAAATCAAATCAAATCTAACAATAAATTAAAATCTCAAAATAATAAAACCAAATTAAAGAATTAAAGAAAAGTAAAAATCAATAATAAATTTTAAAGTAAAAAAATAAAACTAAGACTAAAAGGAAATTAAGTAAAACTAAACTAAAGTAATTCTAAAATAAATCAAATCAAATCAAAATAAAATAAAATGAAATCTTGATAAGAGACGAAGTTAAATAACAAAACTAAAACTAAATAAAGAGTTTAAAATAAAACCTAAAACTAAATTAGATTAAATTAAAACTAAATGAAACCCTAAAAGTAATGAAACATCATAAAATTAACTAAAGTAAAAGTAATACAACTACAAAATTGAAACTAGGACTTGGAAAGAAAAATAAAACCAAAAAGAACTTTTCTATTATTGAAGTTTTAACGAGAGTAAGTGCTTCTTCGTAGACAAAGAAATTAACATTCAATTTCATGATTAACTGTGCTGAGCTCATGGCATTTTGTTTTCGGCGGTTAAGCAAAACTGCCTCTTCATATATACGGTCTGGTTCTCATGCAACCTTGATAAAAGTCTCTTTCTTTCTGGTGATTTAAAATTGCTGCTACTTCTCATTTATTAATATCTGGTAAATTCCTTCGCGATTTGGTAACTCCTTGTCTTTTGCCCGGTCCCAAAACCTGTTCAACAAACGAAATAAGAAAATAGGTAAAACCCATGACGTTCAAAATCTGTTTGTGAGCAGAATCACCGATCGTGGGAGTGGTTTGGATGCCAATGATAGGATTACTATGCTCCCGCAGAATTCCTACTGTTATCAAGCATTTATATAGCTAAGAAGAATTGGATGAAAAAATTATTTAAAATTAAATTTATACTCTTAATATTTAAATTAACAAAAGGTATTATTTAAAGTGTTCACAAGCAAGATCTATATACATTCCTATATAAATTTTAAGATGAAAAATAAAACGTCCAAAATCAACAAAACGTCATCGCAAGAAACTAAGCCAGAAGTTGATAATAAGAAGCGAGGAGAATAAAACCTTCAAATAAAAAATTAAGATACAAGTTAATATAAGATTCAAAAATACCTATACTAAAAATTTTGAATTTTAGTTTAGAATTTTAATCTATGTTCTAACACCTTGGCTAAAGGTTTTCTAGAATTTCCTTCCATCTTCCAATTTCAAAGAAGGGATTAAATTCATCTTCCAATTTCAAGGAAGGGATTAAATTCGGGAGATTCACCTCATTGCCTTTGAATAGCTTCTCTTTGCTCTTGGATTTCTATATCACTAGAGATAACTTCCCAAGAACCTTCAAGATCTTCGTGGGAGATGATTGTTTCTAAGATAAAATCAAAGAGGCATAAAGTGATGCTTTTAGTTGTTGAGGGGTAGACAAAGTCATTAAACTAGAAAAGAAAAAGAACCGAAAGTAAAGAAAAACTCCTCACCATGATCGCTAGATAAATGTTGATAAAAGGAATGGAAACCTTAATAAAAAAAATTGAATTACTCAAGCTTAGGTGAAATAGATATGATGTTATTTTATAAATATGTATTATGTGTTTTATTCAAAAATAATTCCAAAATTAAGTAAGAGAGCAAAACAAAGTAAACCAATAATGAAAAGGTATAGTAAATGAAAGAAATTAATATATAAAAAGTATAGTAAGTGAAAAGAAATCAATAAATATTTTATTTATATTACTTATGGTTACAATTGAGACTATCTCCTTCAAGTCCCAAGGTCCAAGATGTAATGTGATTCATGCATGGACATCTAAGTCAACAATAAAGACTATCTTAAGGAAATGAATTTGACTCCATGCATGGACATCTAGTGTCAACAATAAAGATGGCATTCAAGGAATGAATGGCCTTGGAGCATATCACCAATCAATGTTACCTAATCTTTTCTTTGCCTCCTTCATAATAACCATGTTCTCAACAAGATAAACGTAGTCTTTTCTTTGCCTCCTTCATAATAACCATTTTCTCAACGAGATGAGTATGGAATGAATGTGAGCAAGAATCAATTTTGAGGTTAAAGGCACACCCATCATAAGTTTTACTTCTTTATTTTCTCATGCCCTTCTTTGTCTTGGTAACTCCTTTATATCTTCATGAAGTAGTTGGGTAGTTCAACCACTTTGTTTGAAGGTTTTAAAAGTTAATTAACTTTATTTAAGAGAAGACAATTTTATTTATTATGAGGGTAAATATATTTAAATAATAGGTGGGGTCCCATATGTCTTTTACTCCTTTTATTTTCAACATTTCCCTTGTAACTACAAAATGATTAAATGTCACAATATGAAATATATCAAAAAAATACACCCACCCAAAATATAACAAATCATCAAACACTTACACTTGTGTCTCCAAGAATACCAAAATGATATGATATTTAAAGCTTCAAAAAATAATAGCATATGTTTGTTGTTTGTCCCATAAGTGTCTAAATAGCAATGTATACAAATTTAAAAAGGTGGGGGTATTTCTTTTTGAAAAATTTTCTTTATTTTCTACCTTCCTGACACATCTAGTCTAAGACTGAGAAAGTCTTTGTAAAAAGACTTTTTCTCATCTAGCTTAACAAATTTAGGGTGTATGTCATTGAAGGTAATTTATCTTTTATCGTTGTTTCCTTTTGTATATTGTTGTTTAGAATGTACGTACGAGGATTGGGATGCCTCATAGTTAGGAAGGTAACATGTTTCTTTCATTTGTCTATCTGGAGGTCATGGGGAAGCACTATGTAATATTTAGGAGGATAATGAGCCATGGAGGCAGTTGATGAAACATGTGGTGTTGTATGAATAGGAGCGGGAGGAGGAGGATTATCAGGCCATTGAGCAACATTGGAAGAATGGTTTACATGGTTATTATCCCAACCATCATTGTCTGGTTGAACAAGGGCATCATGAAAGTCCATAAAGTTGGGGTATGGTTGTAGAGGTGCAGTACGAGGAGTTGGGGGTTGAGGAAAGGCAGGTTGTCCACCAAGGTTCAAGTAACCAGTTTGTACTACTTGATTAAATTCCTCTTAATCAACATCAAAATGAATGGAAACTCTCATCCACTTGTGCCTCCCTTGTTGCCAAGTTACATTTGGCATTCTACCTCTTCTCCCTCTATTACCTCCCATGTTACTCCCTCTGTTGAAAAAGCTCATATATTTGTCATCATCATATCAATTACTGCAAAATTCTTAAAGTAAAATACAAGACACAACATAATAAACATCCATTACAACTTTGTTAAATATGATTTAGTTATGGGCTCTGAGTCTAGTATAGTAATTCAAGCATAAAAGGGAGAAATGGAACATGAATAGTGCATAACAAAGAAGAAAATCCAAAACTCAACAAACACTCTTATTTCTGTTTCAACTTTCAAAAATATGAAGTGTATATTTCGAAAAATTATTTGTATATGAATAGTCTACATCTCTTTTGAACAAGGGAATGCATGTAAATGAAAAATATATATGACAAGCAAATAGTAAAACGTGTGTATTTTTATGAAAGTGACATAATGAAAGGAATGAATGAAAATTCATGTCCAACATTTAAACTCAGACAACATTCCTACACATATCTTTTAGACATGTACACTTTTCCATTAAAGAACCAATATATATATATATATTTTCAACTGCAAAGGTGAACTCTTCTGAAAAAAAATTCCAAACAATTTCTCAAGTCAATCACTATGCTCTCAAACTATTGTCTTCACCATATATCACATACCAAAAATTGTGTATGCAATAAGTTTACATTAACCAAATTACTCATTCCCACTCACAAATGCCATGATGTCCAAGTAAACCATACATTACCAAGAGATCTGAGAGGAGTATGAAAGCCATATATACATTTGCCCATCAAATAAATGCCATGATTGTGCCCAAGTAAAACCTCATACATTACTTAAGAGATCCGAGGAGTAAGGAAAGCCATATATACACAAGTTTTGCAATGTAGCACTGTAAATAAATCATTTAACGTGTTTCTTTGTATACTTCTATGTATATGATATATCTTTTAATTACGTAAACAGGGGGGAATATCATGGAAATGGAAATAGAAATGATCGGGATAAAAGGGAATAAATGTATGAAAATGATATAAATAATGAGAAAAAAATGTAAAGTTTATGTAATAAAACCAAAATCTTAACTCAGCTAATATGTCCCTAAACTTATTTCCATCACCATGCCAATTATCATTTGTTTTTCATTGGATTTGACTCAAACTCCATATCATACTTAAACATGAAACGTTGCATAATAGCAAGCCAAAAATTACCATACAAACTCAACCAATACCAAATTCTTTGGTATACCCATTTCAATATAAGCATGGTTATTCGTGGAACGTAATTTAAGTTGGGTATGTGAGCCAATACATAGTTAAAACTAATCATTGGGTTTATCCTTATAGCCATGGAGAGAACAAATGCCACACAACCAAATTATTTTGACAAAGAGGAAGGTCAAGGGTCATAATGTGTTCTTTTCCTCGGCAAAATGAAAAAAATGATACCCAATTATTCTGATATGTAGACCGTGGGTTTAAATAGAGTTAGAACTGAATATGAGAGTCAAAAAGGACATGGGATGATTAAAGAATAATCCCAATCGAGACGAATAAGAAAAGAACTAGACAACATGAAGCTAATAAGCTCATTCACACAAGCGAGAACCCTTTAAACAAAGAGTAAGACAAGTGTTGGGTGTAGAATACATTCTTTCCACCAACGAACAAAGGATTAACACCAATTTACATTTAAAACAAGTTGAAGTTTGAACCCACATCATGCCTATGTATTTGCTAACAATATCGGTGATGGGTTCAACCCATTTTCTTTATAACCCCTTTCTTTAAAATTAAAATGTCTTCCAGGAATACTCACAAATATGGAAAATGATAATATGAACCAAAGAGAAATGATATATATACAAGAAGATAAAAAATCATTGTCATTATTATAAATTGAAAACCCACGAATTGCATTCTACAGTAAGCAATTGCTTCAACAATTTATCTTTCAAACGATTTCTTATGAGCAAAAGACAAGGAGAGGAAAAACTTTTACACCCATCACCAGCACATACATTACAATTTTCCAATGAGAGGAGTGACTTCAGAACTTCTAAATAAAACCAAACAAGTATTATTCAAGCAGGTGAATGACCTTGGAGAATATCACCAGTCAATGTTTCCTAACCTTTTCTTTGCCACCTTCAAAATAACCCTATTGTCAACAAGACAGTTCAATTCACATGAAAACTCATAATGGAATGAATAGATAACAATCTCACTTGAGGTGTCCCCAAGGTGTAGGACATTCGGTGATGGATTGTGTTGTTAATGCACTCCGTGATGTTAAAATCATTGGTTTGAAACCCGGGACAAAAAATCCATCCATGTTAAGGGTTGCGCGCTCAAATGAGGAGATCCTCTCAAGATTTTTGATGTGCCTTAGATGCCCCCGAAGCCCATGGGTTTCTCAACCACGCCAGTCCCTGCTGGTCACAACAAACTAGCAAAACCAAAAAACTTCAATTTGAGGTTAAAGCATACCTTATTATAAATTTTACTTCTCTATTTTATCATGCCATTCTTTGTCTCGCTTCCTCTTCTTTATATATCTCTCACAGTAGTTTGGTAGTTCAACTACTTTTAGTTTTAAAAGTTAATTAACTTTTATTTAAGAGAAGACAATTTATTTATTATATGGGTTAAATATATTTAAATAATAGGTGGGGTCCCAATTAAGAGCACCAAGTTCTTCACTAAGAATGATCTGAAGGAGCTCTATGCGTTTGTATGAGTGGTTTGTTATGCTATTCAGTTTTTGCAACGCATCAGCTACATCTATGAGATTTGTTGTAACATAGGTTGGTACCCCAAATAAAATTCTAAATTTTTATTAGAACATGTTTTATTTCATTTACTTTGTTTATCTAAACGTTAATTTGATTTGTTCATCGACACCTTTCCTTTTCTTGATTTTGTGTTGACTTTTTTTTTATAAATAAATTTATTTTTAAACTTATATTTTAATTTCTTTGATTTAGTTTTAATCATTTTAAACTTTATAATAGTTATGTGTTTGTAGCTCTGTATATACAAAACTAGATTTATATTTTAGTTTAATATAATATTTCAAACTAATAAAATAATGTTTACGTGTAGGTCAAGCAAGGTAAAATATGGAGATCGATGGCTTGTATTTTCTCACGGGAATAGATCAACGATTCTCATTGTTTCACGGTTCCTGAAGGTTCCTTTGTAATTCAAATCTCCCACTGTTGGATCACCGAGATGTCGAATAATCGACCTCCAGGATGGTAAAGCATTAACGATAACTATACTAATGACCCCATCTGGTGCCACATCACCCACTAGCAGAACACTGACAAGGCCAACTAGTAGATGTTAAGTGGGCATATGGAACCTGCCAGATGTATGGGTTAGCACAACAGATCTAGGTGACACATGACCTACTTGTCCACCTCAGTGCCAAACAAATCAATAGAAGGTTTCCATGTAGCCATGAGACCTAGTAGATGATATCAGCAGTGACGTTATGTCGGACCACCAGACCCTGGGAGTTCAACACATCTGAGAGATTTTTCCTATAGCTCTGATCTGGTGCCATGTCATCCTCCCATGTGGCATGTCATCTTAACAATAGTACAAATCTACCATGTGTCCATATGATGTTAGCATGATGTTGTTGGGGTTGAAGTATTTTGGTCCCACAACATATCAAATCGACGACTCATAATGGATCAGGCTCTAGATCAATGACGAAGATCGGATCCGAGATTGTTGG
>SNQJ01S0230720.1:14266-25421 GCA_010110895.2 Picea sitchensis | reverse complement strand
CTGTGTAATGTTTGTATTTTCCATTGTATCTTTTCTGTTCTTTTCTGAATATCAGTTTGCAGTAGATATTGTACAAGGTTAGAATTTACACATCTCTGTGTTTATGTGTATTTCTGTATTTCATTGTGTTCCTACATAAATCTGGATCAGTGAGGCAGAAAGGGCAAGAACAATGTAGATGTAATTCATTTTTTCTACAGGGGAAAAGGTTTCATTACAGTCAATAACTTCAACTTGGAAAAATCATTTAGAAACTAACTAATCCTTGTCCTTTTCAACACTTTTATCTGATGCATAGTTAGTTATGTAGACCCATTTACATATGAAATTTTTTCCTCCTTTTGGAAGAGTTAGGAGATCCCAAGTATTGTTTTCCATTAAATAATGATACTCTTCATACATTGTTGTATCCCAATATGGATGAACTGAAGCTTCTACAAATTTATCTGGATCATGAGTCTGTAAAACTTGATCCAAAAGAGAAGAGGCTCATTGGAACTATGAACATGTCCAACACTGATCTGAATGATCACTGACAAGATCACAAGATTCTTCTCATGTTGAATAGACCCATCTAGGAAGTGGAGGAGTTGGTGCTGGTTCAGGTTCAAAGGACTCATCTGGAGGAAGGTGAGTAGGTTTATGTGGATTCCATCCTTAGTGTCATCATATAAAGAAGAGACCAGAATAGGAACATAAGAAGGAACAAACGATGGAGATGTCTCATAGCCCGAAGAAGGCACAAACACCAAAGATGGATTGTAGGCCAAAGAAGGTACAATCTCCAAATTTTTCTCACACGAAAAGAGATTTTCATCAAATTTAACATCTCTTCTAATAATAATTTTATTACAATGTGGTTGAAGAAGTCTATAACCTTTGACATCTTGAGAATAACCAAAAAATATGCACTTCTCACTTTTAGGCTGCAATGCTTTCCTTTTATCATAAGGATTGTGATCCCATGTTATACTTCTGAATACACAAAAGTGACTTACATCTAGTTTAATTTTATTGTAAGCTTCTTCTGGTGTTATACGTTTAAGAGCCTTCATTGAAGTGTGATTTACTATGTAATTTTCACAGTTGATGGTTTCCTCCCAATACTTTAAATTTAATTCCTTAGATTGGATCATACCATTAGCCATTTCTTTTAGTGTGTTGTTTTTTCTCTCAGAAACACCATTTTGTTGTGGTGTATATGGAACAATGTGTTGAATTTGGATGCCCTGTGTAGTGTAGTAACTTGTAAAATTATTGTACACATATTTGCCTCCATTATTTGTTATTAACATTTGAATTTGATGTCCAAGTTTCTTTTCTACAAGGGCCTTCTAGGCCAAAAACTCATGAAAAACTTTGCTCTTCAATTTTAAGAAGTAAAACCAAGTACTTATGGAAAAGTCATCAATTAAAGTTAATAAATACTTTCACCCAAAAAAATAAGGTGTATAAATTGGACCACACAAATTACTATGAACAAGATGAAAAGGGCTTGAGTCGTTCCAAGAAGCACATTTATCAAAACTATCTCGATGATGTTTGCCAAGAACACAATCGACACAAACACCATCTCTGCACGAAATATGAGGAAGTCTAGTCACCATTTTTTTATTACATATTTTTTGCAATGAGCGATAGTTTAGATGACCAAACCGTTCATGCAAAATTTTTCTCAAGTCATCGCTATGAGAAAGAAAAATTGATGACCCAAAGTTGTCAAACTTGCACAACTTGGTAATATCATAAACAATTCCAGTTTCAAGAACATGATTAGGATCTTTGAGATCCTTCATTACAACTTGGAGAGGTGATAACTCTAAGGTTTTACCTTCACCTGAATGAGTGATTTGATATACTGATAGAAGGTTGCAAGAAAGAATTGGAGCACATAATACATCATTGAAATGGCCATTATCTACTTGAACTATTCTAGATCCCACAACACTAAGAGATATATCATCACCAACAAATATTTTCTTGGTGTTACATTCATTTAGATCATAAAAGATGTCTTTATCCTTATCCATATGATAAGATTATCCAAAATCAATAAGCCACTCATCATAAGAATAAGTAGAATTTTTATTGAAGGAGAAACCAGTAGAAGAAAGTGCATATCCATGAGAAGAAGAAGAAGTAGTAGAATTAATACTGATGTTGTGCTTCTTCATTTCTATTTCTAAATCTTCCATCTTCTTGAAACATTTGGACTCATCGTGACCATCTTTATCACAAAAGTTATAATTCCTGTCAGTCTTATTATTTCTATATTTTTCTCCTTTGTCACTGACAGGATATGAAGTTGTTTGAGTGGGTTTGGGACCCTTATGTTGCTTGTTGTTGTAGCCAGTATGTTACTTCTTTGTATTCTTGAGTTTATCTTTCTGTTGGATGACTAAGGATTTGTTGGAGGTACATGTAGTGCTGATCAATTGAAGTTGTACAAGATTATATTGCTCTCTAATCAAAGAAGCACAAAAGGAATCAAGAGTGTTTTTTTGATAAGATTTACCTAGATCCTCTCTGATGGCATAAAAGGTAGATACCAACACATAATATTCACTACCTAGCTTAGAAATAATAAGATAGATGCAATGCTTTTCCTCCATCTTTATGTAACATTTTTCACATAAAATTGTGAGTGTTTTAAACATAGATAGATAGTCTCTAGTGCAATAAAAATCACTTAGAATTAAAGTTAGTACTTTATTATCTAGTTGTTGTGCTTGAATAATATTGATTTTACCAAAAACAGATTTAATCATTTCCCATGCTTCATTGGGCTCATCGATTTCTTTAAGGTGGAACCTTAAATCATGAGAGATGAACATTATGATTAGTCCATGTGCTTCGTCACTCCTATTATCTTGTTTGAATTTCTTATCAACATGAGTGGGTTCTTTTTCCTTTCCCAATGTAATCAAGTACAAGCCTTTACTTCTTAATAAATCCTCCATATGAGATTTCCATTGGAAATAGTTGGTGTTGGTAAGAAAAAGATTACTAGAAGAATCCATATTAAATATGTAGATAATATAGATTTAAAAAATTAAACTAATGATCTGGATGGAAATATCTCGACAGTTTTGAAAAAATGACACTAAAAATGGACTTTGGGTGTGAAAGTTATGCCCTTTTTAAAAAATTCATAAAAAATAACCAAAGGACCAATATTAAAGCTACTTATAGTGATTCACTTTTATACTTGAAGTGAAATACACTTTACAATTGAGCATGAACTTTAAAAGGAAAAAATTAGAAAAAGAGAGACTTGAACTCAAGACCTCTTACTTCATAACAAAACTTTTAACCAAATGGGCTAGCAAAACATATTGTATTATTTAGCAAGAGGATTGTTGTTATTGTTGTTGAATACAGCCTTGGAGAGCTTGCTAAAAAATTCTCTTTTCACACAAGAAATCTTTTTTGCTTCTAGATGATAATAACAGTTAAATCTCGGTTAACTTAACCGAAAAATGCACATTTTCCTATCTTTTTTTATTTTTCGAGATCACACAGGGCGTGGGGAAAAGAGAATATGTAGATCTCAAAGAGTATAAACCCATAAAAAACTAATAGAAAATCAAAATAAAACCAAAATAATACTCTGCAAAAAATTAATAATGGCGTATTCAAGCTTTATACTTCCAGATCTGACTGAAATGGTCATATCTTAGGAAAAAAGAAACATTTTCAAGTGAAACAAAAATTGTGTCTTACTAAAACAAGCATTTTTGAATCAATGAAAGAATCCTCTCAACCCATGAATGTATGAAAATGGAAGAAAATGAAGATGATGAAATTCGGCTTCACGATCTCGATCTACAATAGGAGCGGGTCTTCAAACAGGCTCTGATACCATGTTTGACAACACAAGTATTCCAACAGAGGACAAACACCTTGAGTGATCACTCACGCAACCAGATCAAAGATAAACAAGTCAATTTTTTAATGTTGTAAAACTCCTATGGGGAAACATCCACAACCCCAACCAACGTGACCACTTGGAAAAATCTTTTAATGTAGAAGAAAAATATTACAGAGAAATTTTAAAAGAGAGTTTCTCATAATTGATCAATGAAAAATGACTCTCCATGATCATCAAATAGATATCATGGACCATTTGAGTGCTAAGCCATGAATCAATGGCTGTTAAGATCGAGGAGAATATGAACCATTAGATCACTCTATCGTGATCATCGAAACACACTAACAACAGGAATATGAACATATCGTGATCATCAAATTTCCTAACAACAAATGCATACTAAAGAAACACACTAAGAAATACACTTTTACCTAACGACACATTAGACCAAGTAGATATTAACTAATTCCTAAGTGTCTAAATATCCTAACAAAGAGATGTTATGGTCGAGGATTACACCTGTAGTATAAGGAATGATGTTTGGGACATAATGTCTATTGGAACATGTGGTTCCATTGTAAACCTCATCTTACAGTTTCATCACTTTTACAAACATATGTGTTATTATATATGTGCATACATAGCCTTACAGAGAACCAACTTGGTATACATCGATTGGTGAAGATCGACCTCTTGTTGTGGTTGACTTTCTGCTCACTCCTTCTTTTAGAGATTTGGTTCTTGGATATTTCCCTCCATAGACAATGAGAATGTTGGATGAAGATGAAGCTCTAATTCTTCAAAAATTGTAGGAGGTTCATGAGAAGAAGGCTATTGCCTTGGAATAATCTCACAAATGACTTCTTGTTGAAGTCCCTACCTTGTAAAATGGCATTGCACATTTGTAGACTAAGAGTCAATGCCTGAGAAGTGACCTAGATATAACCCACACCCAACTGGAATATGAGGACTCCCTCTTTCAATCTAGCATTCTGCAGTGGTTTGATAAAAAAATATAGGAAAACTGTTGACCTAGAACAAACAATGGAAACCATATTTCAAGATCTTGTGGATTATTTTGGTGAAAAAATCAATCTTCTCAATGACCTCATGAAGTATGTGAAATCCCTTTCTCATGAAAATTATGCCTTGGATATAGAGAATAAAAGATTGAAAAAACACTTAAATACTACAAAAGATGTGTTCTAGACTGTTGTGACTAAGGACTCAAGGAGGGTTGCTTCCATGGGGAACACTACAATGAGATTCTTGAAGACTTAGAGGAAGAAGTGAAATCCCTTCCTCACACAAAATTGACCAGAAAGGTCAACCAACTGATGGAAGCCAATGTCCAACTAACTTTTGAGGTTTCCCACTTGCAATCCTTCATTGATGAACTTCGTGAAGAAATTTATGCTCTTCAAAATGTTAATAATCAACTTCTTGACAAATATCAGACATTGAAGGAATATTATGATGCCCTATTTTCGCAGCTGACTGAGAAGGATGAAACTCTCGAGAGCTTGCAGGTCTATAAATAGAACCTTTAATAACAAGATCATGAACTGCAAACTATTCAACAGAATGCTGAGAAGATCGTTGAGAATAATATTGTTATTGTTGAGTTTCCAGTCTCACTTATTTCTTCCTCCACCATTGTTGTTTGTGTTAAAGCATCATTTTCCACTATTCATGTAGATGATGACTCATTTTCCTGTGTTACAACCCTTTCCCTGCTTGTAGGACTTAAATCCCCTTTTTCCTCCACAAAGACTTATTTTAAAACTGCATTTATGAATGTGTACAAGAATTTCCCTAAAGTAACTTGTGTATGTACATGGGTTCCCTATTAGCAACCCATGTACATGTTATTTTTTTCTCAAAAAAGATATAATCTCTATATTTCGGGTGGAGTTTACGGGTTTTTTCGTTCCTTAACTTCCTAAAGCTTGTACATAACCACTCCATCCATCAAAATGGAGTATAAAATAGAGGCTTGGGGTGGACAAAAGTGATAACCAAGAGGGTTAAGAAATGCACCATTATGTTGGTATTTTGAATATTATCCTACAAGTGCCACCTTTACCTAGCATTTGAGATTGTCCCCTCGACTTGAAAACCCTTGTTTCAAGAACTTTCATTCTCTTTATCTTGTTAGGAAGAACCCTTTTCCTTTATTGGGCCTTCTAGAGTGCAGAGTGTTGGAGGAAATCCTATACAGTTTTAGTCTTGGATGGAGGAACTTGAAGCATAGTTCCAGGACTATGCCATAGTGGTTACATGTTGTAACCAACCCCTTATTTTGTCATCAATAAAATAAATTTCATTCTTGTCCAAGTATTTTTTATTTTATTTTATGATTCTGATGATATCATATGTATGTTATTTTGAATCTAATATTGAATCTAAAATGTTTGAAATTAGTTATGTAGTGCATAACTACTTTCTTGCAGTTGAATCTTTCTTCATCTGCATGAGTTTCATAGGGATGTTGAGAAGGAATTCCATAGTGAAAGAGATCAGGTGGGATCTACTCCAAATGTAGGATTCCAGATGCACTTTTCTTCCCCTCTCTTGAAATTTAGTTATCATAGGTAGTTATTCCTGATTGATTCTTTAATTAGAGTTTGAGACAAGTTTTATTGGGTTTTGATCTATTGTGGTTGAGACCCAAAGACCATAGTGATTAATTTGCCATAAAAAAATTGGGGACTCCACTAGGGAGTCTCTCTTTTTGGATCATTAAGGGTATTTGTGGGTTGCATTTCTTTTTGAAGCTCTTTTCTTGTTTTGAACCTTCGTTCAACATTGTCTTGATTTCTTTGATCTTTTATGAGTCTTCCATTCCCCCTTGCTCAATTTTGAGGGGTTTTCATTGGGTGTACCCGGTTTACTTGAGTAAAATCACTTAAATATGCAACTTTTATAGAACAAATTCAAGTACATGAGATTATATACACGATCTACAGTGAAGAGATTTTCATAAATCCTCTAAAAGGTTATTTTTTCACTAGTTTTCACTCTTTGAGGGGTCATTTGGACTCTATTTTGAATGAAATAATTTTTTTTGGAGTTCAAAGGTGGATAAAGTATCATATTTGAAAAGAAAAAAAAAATTGGATGCTTCTTTTCCTTCTTTTGATCTCTTCGATTGCAGTTCCATAAGACTAGTCCTATTGTGAGTATATTAGTTTTCTAGTTGGTATTGTGGTCATCTTAGAAACTTGAATTTGTATTTCGGTTCAAAAATTTTCTTTGGTTTTTTTATTGGATTTTTCAAACATATAAACACAAAAATTTCTTTTTTGGGGCATCTTTTTCTAGATTTTCTTTGGTAGAAAGAAGAAGAAAATGAAAAAACCTAGTTTTTTGCTAGTTAGGTCTCTTTCTTTCTCTGCATTGTTTTTGCATTGTTATTTGAAGAAGAAAAAAATATTGGCATAATATTTTGTTTTTTTTCTCATTGTGAAATCATTTCAAAATAAAAATAAGAAATGAAATCTTTTTGTTTTCTTCTTTTGTCTATATTTAAATTTGTGTTGTTCATTTTGCATCACGAAAGGAAAAAATCCATTTTAAGGTTTGAAGGATTGTTCATGCATTTTTTCTTTTTTGAAACTCTTTTTCATTGAAGAATTAGTGTAAATTTTTATTTCCAATTTTATTATAAGTTTCATTTTTTGAAGAGTCTGAAAGAACATCATTTTCACTTTTGTACCCTTTGAGTAAGAGAAAACGCTAAAATGAACGCTAAATTTAAAATGTACTAGACTTTGTTTCTAGGGTTCAAAAACAATTTTAGGGTTCGAGCCTTGGATTAGGATTGGAGAGATAACTATGAATGGCCATTGAACACAAATAGGAGTTTGATTTAGGGAAATTCAAATCCAAATGTTGTATAAGTATAGTCAGGAAGCTCCTCTAACACAGGAGTCAAACATGAGGTCGCATGTGGAAGAGTAGAGGAGATAAGCTCTCTGAAACTTGACCAAGCATAGAAGATGTATCATACTTTAAGGGTTTCATTAGTACCCATTACTCCCTAAGAGTTTGTTCTTTCAAGGCTTAGGGATTTTTTACCCTTCCCATACGTTAGTACCCATACCCATCGGACATTGACTACGAGTTTGTGGCCTTAGTTGTCTTTCCTAGGGATATCATAGGTGACTACGGGGATTTTCCCATGGTACCTTGTGAATATATTGTATCACACTTTTCCGTATTGTTGGAGGAAACCCCACAAACCGTGGGTGCTTGCACAAGATAAGGTTGGTTAGTGGAGGTCAGGATAACTTCTTCTCACTCCTTCTTTCATTGGTTCATGGGACTTAAGAAACCCACAAATTCATTCGAAAGGTCCCTCTACACCTTTCCATTTCCTTGGACACGGGATCTTATCCACTTGGGTTGAAGTTTTGGAGAAGTTGTTTTGTTGTGATGTTTCTCTTAGGAATTTTTAGTTGAGTGTTTATCTGTATAGTTGGCCTTAGTTTGTGTCAACATTACCTATTTTGGATCATTGATTAAAGGTGGTAAACCAACTGCTTCAATGGTCGAAAAGGACCCTTGGTATTTCTCTTCAAACTTTGGAGCCGCTTCCTAGAGGACATGGGTTTTTATACTACAGGTTCACCAAAGTTAGTGTGTGAGACTATTTTGAACATGAACAATATCATAAGGGAGGAACCTATGTATCATAATGTCATGGAAAAATTTCATGAGGATACCAACCAAGGGATCCCTTCCCAAGGGGATTCCTTTTATTTTATGTTCTTTGGAAACATTGGTACCCCCTTGATGACCAATTTGAACATTCTTGGGATGAATGTTGGACTACCAGTTTAGTTGTGGACCACTCTGAAGGTCCCAAATGCTCTTGACTCTTCTCAAATAACCACCTTATTTCATGGGAATCACATGGAAGTTTATCCTTCACTGTATTCATTAGTAAAGTCTACTCCTCCTCTTTCTCCCTCTTCTAGTGAAAGTATGACTACTAGAAACCATAATTCTAAAAGGAATAAGAATAGGAAGGGTAAGAAGAATAAGTCACCAACCTCTTCTAGTCACATTGGAGACATCTCACCAACCTATGTTAGTCATGTTGCGAGAAAGAAACCAATCTCTATGAGTCATGTTGGGAGAAAAAGTCCATTCAATGATAGTCATACTGGCATCGAGTCACCAACCTATGTAGTTCATATTCATGTCTAGTTATTAGTCTCTACTAGTCATTTTGGGAGCATGAAACCAACCTCTACTAGTTATATTACATTTATGTCAATAACATATGCAAGTGAAGTTGGATATCAACACCTAGCCACTACAAGTCATGGTGGGGGAAACCCACCAATCACTAGAAGTCATGTTAGGGGAATTGATATGATTGAGAATCCTAGATGTATAGGATGTAAGACTAAGTTCCCTTGTAATATTTTCAAAAGAGATCACCTTACTCATTTATTCCTTGCAATTTTCGGGGTACAAAGAGTGTGGTCCTTTAGTTTCCTTTCTCTTAAGTTTCCTAACAATCTGATCAATTGATGGTTGATGAAGTGATCATGTCGATCCCATAATCATTTGATACCAGTCTCATTTTGGGGGGTTATGCATCTCTTTAACATGTTGTCTTGCATCCTATTCAACTAATGTTTGACAAAGTGGTCACACTGATGCAATATTCAACCAATCCCACTTTTATATTGGAGAGTGACCAGTCTTCCAAAGTGGTTGAGTTGATGCAATATTCAATTGATACCACTCTTCCTTTTGTGAGTGATGACTCTTTTGACAATGTCTTTAGCATGTCCAGTTAAGTACCTCCTGAAAAATAGGTCATTCTACTCTCTTTGAGTACACTCTCTCCAAGTCATAGGATGGCTTCCTCTGATTGGAATGATATTGTGGAGCCTCACCTTCCTTCCTCTACACCTTTCTAGATAATGGTTCTAGTTTAATCTATGTTAAAAGGAATTTATCGATGTATCATATATGAAGGATCATCTATAGGTATTTTTTCCTCCTCGACTTGGAAAGATTAAGGTTCTACCAAGATTGTGTCAGCTACTAGTGAGCTGATGGTTTTTGACATAATACCTAGTGAATGTTTGGGGATTATTCCTCATTTTTCTATCACGTTAGGTGGGAATATTGTCCTTGTCGATTTTTTAGTAGTTCCAGGCCCTTTAGAATTTAATATCATTCTTGGGAGTGATTGTGTATATGTGTTGGGCTCTAAAGATGTCTAAAAACAACCTTAGTTTAACATTAATTTATCAACCTGATTATTTGTCTTTTATCTCAAAGAATATTGGCAAAGTCTATGCAGATAGCTTATAGAGGCTAAAATCATGTAGTGAAAGAAGATCTGAGTTTTTCAACAATCAAGTTCCTCAAACATTCATTAAAGATTCCTAGGATTGAAGTCTAGAGCTATGAAAAAGGAAAGGAACTAGTTAATCTATTGAATTCATTCTAAGGGTAGTAATTGAATCTAGATAAAGACTTGTAGGAATTGCTATCATTATGAATCAAAATTGCTGCAAAGAAAAAGGTGAATTACTCCATCTATGGAAAGGAACAAAGACTGTAATTTAACTGAAAAGAGACGGCAATCATATTTCTATTGAAAGGAACAAAAGCTATATTCTTGTGGAAAGGAACAACAAATGTAAACTAAGTAAAAGGAAAGGCAAATGCAACCTAAGTGAAAGGAACAATAAATGTAAACTTATGAAAGGAACAGCAGATGTGAACTTATGAGGAACCTTCACGCATCGAATCTCAGTAATAGGAATTGGAACAACAATCATTCAATACTTCAAGGAATATCTATTTCTTGCAATTGACATGAAACCATCAACACACTTATGCGTTTGTTAACTACTATAAAAGATAATTGAATCACAAGACAAAATTTGAGCTGATACAATTACAGATCGAACAGTAGCTACTTCAGAATGGGCCCTTGGTACTTAGAAGCAATGTTATTTGAAACGCAGTATATAAAAATGGAAAAATTGCTCGAGGCTTCTGTTGATTTCATAGCTGGTACAACATTTCTACAAAAACTGCTAATGCATAGCAATTATGTATTCTCTATTCTTAAGTGCAAAATCTCTCCTTTCTCCAAGATCTATTTACCCCTTATATGTTACAATAATTGTTGGATCATGTTGTCATTGATGCCAATGGTTTGATTGATTGATGTCAAGTGATTGATTGATGTTAAAGGATTGATTGATTGATTATTGATGTAATATAATATGTATTGTCCTTGATGAG
>SNQJ01S0230720.1:0-14256 GCA_010110895.2 Picea sitchensis | reverse complement strand
CTGCTCATTATTGGATAATAATTCTACATTGATATAACATTTGAAGAAAAAGGATTAAAATTACGTTATTACTGATTCACCCCCCCTCTCAGTAATCCAACAATAATCTGGGTAAATTAAGTTATCCTGAGGATCGAGAGATGCTCAGGATTGCTTTACTATTACAATGAGTAACTCATTTATCTTTAAAATTGCTTTGTGCCATAAAGTCTTCAACCTCCAATGGCTTGCGCATCTTCAATATTCCCCTTTCTATATTGGGTTCGACAATATTTAACCAATCTTGCAATAAAACTAAACAATTCCAATCATATTTAGAATCTATGTAATTTAATCTCCAATAATCAATGCTAAAGGGTATATTATTCATTTTCTATTCTATTTTCTTCTAAATAACCAAAAAGTCAATCAAAATAATATCATGAAATGTGGGAAAAAGGAAGATATTTATACCTTTTTCATAACCTAACATACCCCCTATATTACCTTCTTTCATGTCCTTGTGCAAGCTGAGACCTTACATGTAAAGAATTAATTTTGTAAGATTGAAAGGTTGGTTCACTATGCCTTCTGAACCCATTGCTTCTTTTGAGTTCTCCAAAAGAAGCATCCTCCCTCTTTTTGTTAATTTGATAATATTTTTGGTAACTTTCTGGAGGGAACCAGATGATAGGGGGATTATATCTGCACCCAATCCAAGTAGGCCCTTCCTATTGGAGAAATCTAGAATACCTCTCTATTCTAAAGGTAGCTCTAAATAAATTTCTATACCCAAAGGGATCCCTACTCTTTACTTCACTGGAGGAGGCATCCCATCTCAGTTTAGAAGCAACAAGAGCTTCCTTCTTAAGATCCCTAAAGTGAGTGATACCTGAACGTATGAAATATAGATGGATGGGGGCCAAGGAGTCTACAACCCCTTTCCTTTTCATAAATGTTTTATGGATCATAAGGGCTAGAAAGGACTTTAGAGACTCTCCCCTAACCCAGAGATCCAGCCCAACTTCCCTTTTTAGGAATGTTTTGTGAGCTTTACCACATCTGAATTGATTCTGAGTGAATGACAGAAATGTCAAAAACTATATATGTCCTATGAATGGGCCAGGGGTATCTTCCCTTCTTTCTTCTAGAGTGAAATTATGAAAGTATAATTCACACAAAAAGTATTGTACCTTTTCATCCTGCTCTCTGAAACATGAAATAAACTCAGGTATAGTGGAAAAAGAAATAGGTTTTCCAACTGTGATGGCCTTCAATCTCAATAAAAAATATCATTCCAACAAGAATAACGTGTAATTGGTGGTAGGAGCTCTACAATTAACATCATCAGAGTAGACATCACAGATTTCCTTGATCTGCTTCAAAGATTTTTCCAATTGGGTTTGCACTTTTTTATCTTCTCTTGGGCTTTGATGAACACAGCATATGTATCACCCTCTATTGTTGGCATGTCCTTCAATTCTTTAACAATCCTTTGGTATTTAGTCCTAGTTACCATTCCATGTTGATGTTGGGCCAATGCTTTCTACGTTGGTGTAAGTTATGCTTTTAGTCTATCGATGGTGACACTATGTTCTTGAGATTGAGATGCTTGGTATTATTCTATAGCACTCATCTCTTCCCTGGATTCAGTTAATGCTTGGTGGACTTGTGTAAGCTCTGCTTCCAACCTGTCCACAATAATACTTTGTTTCTGGGACTAGAGTGCTTGGTGTTCTACCATAGTTAGCAAATCACTTCTGTTTTGAACCAGGGTTTGTTGAGACTGCATCAATTCCTCCTCCAATCTCCTGATGGTAGAATTTTTCTCAAGGAGTTGAGTTGTCTGCACCTCAAAATCAATTGCTTCTGTAGCTATCATATTTTCCTGTGTCTCTAGAGGATGTTCTTCCTCATTCTAGGCTACTGTTTCTTCTACTACTATTTCTTCAGGGTCTCTCTATATCCCTACAAAATTTGTACTGACTGCTTTTTTAGGAAGAGGGTTTCTTCCTTCTACTCTGGCCCTTTTGTTCTTCTTTCTTTTGTGGGATTTATCTGTCTATTCTAATTATTTCCTCAATTCCTTAATAATTTCCTTGAGTTTAACTACCTTGTGCTTTAATGATTCAGCCTTCTTAGCCTTTTCCTTCAATAGTTTATTTTCTATTTTTAACTTTCTCATTTTCTTATGGATTTTGGTTGATTTTTGTTTATGGGAGGTCTCAAGGCTTTCTTCATTTTAGTCAACAGATGGTTGTTCCTTTGTTCCTTCTAGTTTTTTTGTCTGTCTAAGAGGGATTCTTGTTTCAAAATGGGGTTCTTCCTATGCTCTGTCCTTAGGAAAAGACATTTCAATATTAGGAAAATATTCAACTGGTTTTGAAGAGGAGGGTTGTTCTAGGTGTATTTCTCGATTATTTGTGCCTTTGTCAAGTGAGTTTCTTCATAAATTGTTCTGTCAGATGTGATAATGTCGATTGGGTGTCCTCCTAATCATTTCTCTATGAGGTTTGTTCTTCTTGCCTAATTCCTTGAGCATTCTCATGTGGAGACTGTTCTGTAGAGTTCTAAAGTTCTTCAGGCTATTTTGTTGTATCCTGAATTGCTTCAGTTGTTTCTTGAATTCATATGCTTCTTCTCCTTGTCTGAATGATGGTTGTAGGGGAAATTGTTGCTCTCTTTCTCTTTTTTGTTAATGCATGTGTTTGTGAGGTCTGGGTCTCTGTAATTTAGATAGGATATACCTCACCTTCAGTTTGAGGAGATGGGATTTCCATTTGGGTAGTAATCTCCTCTGTCTATCTATCTTCGATTTCCTGTGATGGTTCTTCATGGAATAATTCAAGTTTCTCTAGTTGTGGAGGTCTTTTGGCCTCAATCAGGTTATCCCAGGTCAATTGAGTTTGACTAAGTGCCTTAATTGTTATTAGTTTAACTAATCTATGGTGTCTGATAACAGTAACAGGGTCCTTAGATTTTTGTGTTCTCAGGGCAACCTCATGTAATATGGCATTCAGAAAGAAGGGTAGATTAAGTACTAACCGTTGTTTTAAAACTGCCAACAA
The DNA here is from genome assembly GCA_010110895.2 of Picea sitchensis. Taxonomy (NCBI): domain Eukaryota; kingdom Viridiplantae; phylum Streptophyta; class Pinopsida; order Pinales; family Pinaceae; genus Picea; species Picea sitchensis. Next base: position 11,209 of record SNQJ01S0230720.1, on the reverse strand, counting down.
TTTGAGGTGATGAGGTTGAATTATGTCATATCATCCATCACAAGTGATGTACCACTGAATTACCCCTAGAAGTTCCTTCCATGGTTCTCTGAGGGTACTGGAGTTGAGTCCTTTTCCTTTCTTATCCAATTCTTCCCCAGGGTTTGTGAAGGTTTCCACAACTTCCTTTAATGTTGTGTATCGACCTATCCACTGAATGCCTGTATTAGGAAGGCATGTGACCTCTGCTAAGATTTTTGGGGTGACTGAAATTTGTATGCCCTGCACCATAGAGTTTTCCCCCTGTAGATTCTAAAAGAATTCAAGCATGAGATTCGTGTCATATCCTTACAACCAGTTGAAGTACTTCATCCACCCTAGCTGATGCAAGATATCTCTCACTTGCTTTGTAATCTTTAGTAAAGTAGGTTCCCTGCGCACACCTCTACCACCCATTTTGTGAGAAAATATGGACGACTATCGTTCCTGGTAGCAGAGGTGGTTAGACCATCTTTGGAAGAAACATTATCGAGAATAGAAACTATCAGAGACAACAAATGCATCTAAATTAAGGTATTTATTACAATCATTACTATCTGCATCGAGAAGTGTGTCAAGTGTCCACTCCCCTTATTAATAGAAAGGTCAACCTCGACCGTCAACATAGGGAAGAGTAATGAGTGTAGGTATTGGTTGCAAAAAGAAATGATTGTATGGTGGCCACCAATGGGGATCAATGATTAATGTTTGAACAACATATTTAACAGTAATCATTAAATGTTAATCTGCATGTGTGGAATTGAAAATACCTATACCCAAAATAATGATTTAAGGATACATTCTCTGAATAAATGAAATCGTGTTCAGTTAAATAATATCCCACATATCATAATGTTTTTACTTTTCTGTGTTATTGAATACAACTAAAATGATGGCCTCGTTATTGAGTGAAGGAAATCTAGAGAGACACAAAAACTTGGTGTTTTAAGGTCACTTACATACCACAGGCATAGCCACTGTTTCCAGTAGGCATCCATAGCCTTGACAGGGTTGCCTTTTTACCCAAATATGAGCTTGTATCCTTGATACTTGTTTTAATCATATTTTCTAAAAAGACCATTATCCTGGTTTGGTAGCCATAGTGATAATGCCACTCACTAGATTGTAACTTAAGTGAACAAGCTGGCTCGTGATGAGACCTCTTGTCCTTTGACAAAAGAGAATGTCAAATGCCATTGCCCTAGTGTGGTAGCCATAGTGGGAATGTCACTTAGGTTATTGTACTATGATCGTCGTAGGCTGGCTCGTGATGAGACCCCATATTCTTTGTGGAAAAAGAGAAAAAAAGATTTTGTTGATATATGTATAAATTTATTTATTTATTTTGGGAAAGTTTTTAAGTTTTTCTGAAAAATACCATTATCCTAGTTTGGTACCCAGATGACGATATTGCCACTCACTAGAGTGTAACTTAAGTGAACAAGTTGGCTCATGATAAGACCTCTTGTCCTTTGACAGAAAGAGAATGTCAAAGGCCATTGCCCTGGTGTGGTAGCCATAGTGGGAATGTCACTAAGGTTATTATCCTATGATTGTGGTAGGTTGGCTCGTGATAAGACCCCCTGTTCTTTGTGGGAAAAGCAAGAAATTATAATGATTTATTATACTATTGTATGAAGCGAGTCTCATATACTCCTTAAGAGTAAGGGATGGCATAAATAAGTGTAAGGATGCCAAGTAAAAGTGTGTCGCATATTCCTTATTAGTTATAAACACAAGGTATCATTTAAGTGTAATAATAAGGGAAAAGAAACGAATTATGGTGGTTATAGATTATGAACAAGGTTTAAGATATTTTGAAGGAAGTGATCAAAATAAATTTGATAAGGTATGGGAGATAGTCCACAAAATAGTGATGAATCGTTAGAAATAATGCTGATGAAAAATTATTTTGGTCAAAGTTGTACCCTAAAAGAAAGGTTTAGTGTTTTATCAGCAAGGAAGGAATGGAAAAATAAACAATAGGTGTGAAAAAAAAAGAATAGCAATTGTTTTGTTCAAAGGAACAGTAGGCATGCAAAAGGAACAACAATTGTTCCATTTAAAGGAACAACAAGCACGCAAAAGGAACAACAATTGTTCCATTCAAGGGAATAGCAGACACACAAAAGGAACAACAAGCGTGAAAACGAAACAACAATTTTTTTGTTCAAAGGAACAATAGGCCCACAAAAGGAACAAAAATTGTTATGTTCAAATGAATAGCAGACATGCAAAAGAAACAACAATTGTTCTGTTCAAACCATCTGAATTTGTAGAAACCTTGTGTGTATTTTGCTTGAATTCAAGGTTGATTCCTCATCAACTAAGTTCATTTATGAGTTGGTTTATTTCAAAATTAAGTAATGGATGGTTTGTTAATGTTATAAACTTCATTATAGTTACCCAATTGCCGTTTCTAAATCATGACACATTCATTTCTCTGCAGAAGACAGGGTATGGGTAACGAGACAAAGCGAGAGTTCAAAACAAAAAGGGGTGCTAATTGAGTTCATCATGGTTATCCTCCCTAGTTTTGATTTTCTCAAATGGCTGTCGAAAATAAAAAGATAAACAAAATTATATACAATATATACAGTGTCAGTAGATTTCAATATTTATGGAGTTGGAGTGGCTGGATTACCTTCCCATCTAGTCAAAATTTGAATGGTAGGGTCCTTACTTACCTCCTGGTAGAAATATTCTTTTAACGACGACCGATGATAGAGTCATAGCCGGTGTCCATTGAACCGAAATGGAGATCCATACCCATTGATCGTGCTTAATGTATCTGTTCCATTATCATGGACTTCACTAATTTCATATGGTCCTAGCCACCGTGTCTGTAATTTTCCCAGAAAATCTTGAAATCTGGAATCATAGAGGAGTGCCCAGTCTCCTTTTTTAAATAGTTTTTTCTTTATATGCTTATCATGCCAGGTCGATCTCTGTTGCTGAATAATGGTTGTGCACTCTACAACAGATACGCATGCTTCATCCAATTTGTTGAGTTTTTGAAGGTGTTGTTTATGTGTTTTTGTAAGATCCAGTCTGATTCCCTGGGCCATCCTTAGAGTCTTGATTTCAAACTCGATTAGGAAGATGGGTTCTTTTCCATAAAATAAATGGTAAGGAGAGTAGCCAATGGTATTACTCCATGTTGTGCAGTAAGCTCATAAGGTGTTTCTGAGCTCAAAAGCCCAATTATGTCTGTTTGTTGAGAAATTCTTTGTCAGGATTGCCTCCAGGAATTTGTTGGTTCTTTCCACTTGCCCATTTTCTTGTGTATGATATGGAGAAGTAATTTTGTGTTTGATATGATAATTATCCATGGTCGTGGTGATTCTATGAGGTATAAATTGTTACCGCCCATCAGTAATTACCTCTCTTGGTAGTCCATAGCGTACGAATAATTTGAAAAGAAATTTGATGACTACTTCTTCTGTTGCATTTGGAAAGGCTTCTGCCTCTATCCATTTAGTCATGTAGTCCATTGCAAATAGAATATAGGCCTTATGAATTGAATTTGGGGTGAAGGGGCCAACTAAGTCTAGTGACCATCTCTCAAATGGTTTCGCGACTACTTGTGATTTCAAAGGCATTTCATCAGCCTGACCTGGTTTTCCCATCCGTTGACAACTATTGCATGTTTGGACGTATTTCTTCACATATTTGAATATTGAGGGCCAATAATATCCCATCTGCAAAATTTTGTCTCTAGTCCTGCGGTCTGCAAAGTGCCCACCATAGGGCTCATCATGTCTAGCTTTTAATATGTCATAGATTTCATCATCTTGTATGAATATGCGGATCTGGAGATCAACTCCTCTATGGAAGATATATCTGTTGATCCAGGAGAATCATGCGCTATGGTGGACGATCAAATTTCTTTCCTTCGATGAAATATGTGAAAATAATCTTCTTGCTGCCAGGTAGATTTCCATGTCATCATACCAAGGTGGCTTTGTAGTAGTGGCAAACAGATGGTCATCTAGAAATCGGTCTTCAACTATCAAGGAGTCATCTGTTTTGGGTATGCGGGATAGGAAGTCTGCGACAAGGTTTTCTCTCTTGGGTCAATCTTTGATGGTGATATCAAATTCCTGCAATAATAACAACCATCAAGTGACCCATCCATTAGTAATTGGTTTATTAGCCAAATATCTGATAGTAGAATGATGAATACACAGAATGATCGGATAGCCTGTTATCTAATGATGAAATTTATTGATGGCATGTATAACAGCTAAAAACTCTTTCTCTAATACTGTATAATTAAATTGAGCTGGATTAAGATTCTTTCTAATAAAATAAATGGCATAAGGTTTCTTCTCCTCCTCCTATCCGAGGACAGTGCCTATGGCCATATTTGATGCATCGGTGGAGATGTGGAATGGCATTTTCCAATTTTCCCCCCTCAACACTGGTGTTGTTGAGATCAAATTTTTGAGCCCTACAAATGCCACATCACACTTTTCATACCATTGAAATTCTACATTACCAGGCAAAGCATGTAAACGTGCAGCAGTTTTTGCAAAATTTTCCATAAACCTACAATAGTATCCTGAAGCACCAAGGAAACTATGTACCTCAGCTTCTGTGTGTGGTGTGGGTAAATTAAGGAATACCTCTATCTTTGTTGGGTCTATCCTAATTCCATCTACATATATATCATGCCCTAGTATCACACCTTTTTTCATCATCATGTGAGACTTTTTGTGGCTTAAACATAATCTAGTCGTGATACATCATTCTAGTATTTTATTTAGGTTATTCAGTGCTTGATCGAAGTTGTCACCATAAGGAGTGAAATCATCCATATAGACTTCAAGTCCTTTGCTGATAAAATTATTGAATATGCCCAGGATGGCCCTTTGAAAGGTGGATGGAGCATTACAAAGTCCAGAGGGTAATACTCTATATGAAAAATTGCTCCAAGGGCATGTAAATGTGGTTTTATCTTGATCTTCTGCGGAGATCTGAATCTAATTTTACCTACTAAAGTTGTATAGGAAAGAAAATAATTTCTTTCCTACCAAAGTATCCAGGACCTGGCTAATGAAAGGAAAAGGGAAGTGGTCTTTTTCAGTAGCTTTGTTAAGTTCCCTGTAGTCGACATAGATGAACCATTTCCTATTTTTCTTTGGGATGGTCACTAGTGGGGAAACCCATCAACTATCTGAGATGGGATATAAAAAATTTACATCCAACAGTTTTTGTAATTCTTCTTTAACAATATCCCTGAGGTGAGGATATAATATTCTCTGTGGCTGGTGGATAGGTCAGGCTTATTTTTCAACATAAATGTGGTGTGTACAGAGTTGTGGATCAATACCTTTCATATCATAATATTCCCATGCAAAAGAATGTTGGTATTTGGAGAGGACATGAATTAAATTTTGTTGTTGTTGTTCATCTAAATTGGCATTGATGTTTAGAGGCCTCCCAGGTGTGATCTCTATGGGTTTGTTGTTATGAATGTCCGTAGTTGGAATTTGTTGTTCCATTAAATCTTCCAGTAGGTCCCCCTGTGTTTCATAGTCTTGAACAGCTTGGAGCATCTCCCAGGTTGGGTTTCTCATGGTGGTCGTATTATTGATAAACCCATTGATTATGTCATCCTCTAACTGATTTTTGAGTTTGAGGGCTTCTTCCTGCATAAGAGTGGATCGTAAATCCCTCTCTAGGTATCGTGGTGGTGGAAATTGTGGATATACAAAAGTTGGACTAGGTTTAGCAGGAGGATATAAAATGAGGTTCTTCGTGATACCCCCTCTAGTGATTTTCGTATTTCTTGTTCGACATCCTATGTACACATCTGTTGTTGCAAGCAATGGCCTGCCCAATATCAATGGATGCCCTTCAAGTCCACCTTTTGGATTGATGATGAAAAAGTCCACTGAATATTCCCAAGAGTCGACGGAGATGGCTATATCATGTAATGTGCCAACTAGTCGAACTACTGATTGGTCTGCCAACTGCAACATTATTTTTGTGGGTTCGAAGGAGTTAAAATCCAGGGTATTGCAAGTTTCCATAGTCGAGATGTTGATAGATGTTCCCAAATCAACTAGTGTATTGGGAAAAGAGCAACCCTAGATCTGAACTATTACTATAGGATTCCACAGATCTGCATATTTAACCAGTTCTTGTCTACCTAAAATTAGATCAGATAAGGCTCCTACCATGCAGACTGTTGATGATGGATTTTTAATTTTTCTGGCGGGTTTTCTCCCACATAGATCTTTCATTGTTTTTGCATAGATGAGGATGTCCTGAAGAGCTTGTAGGAGTGGAATATTGATATATAAATTCTTGAGTTCCCCTACAAGGTCGAAGTTGGGATATACGGTCAATTTTTCTATCATCAATCTTTCGGGGAACAGAGGGGAGGGTGTTGCACCCTTATCAGGATCTTGTGATTCGACTGTGTCTCCCCCCCACTTGATTTCTTCTGTTATTTCCACAGTCAGAGGTGTTATTGTTGGTTGTTTCTCCTGCCCTTGAAAAACATCATTTTCTTCAGGGAAGATTATTCGTCCCGACCTTAATCATAGTTCGTTGCACCCTACCGAGTTGTTATATCCTTCTCCATTTTCCATAATCTGGACGAGCTGAGCCAATATGTTATTTGGATTTGGGTGAGGTTGGGTTGGTATTTGAGGGTGCAATTGGAATTATGGATTTTGGGAAAATTAAAGATGGGCTTGTAACGTAGACTGAGTTTAAGGGGCCATCCCCATGGGTTGATTGTTTATCCCCACAGGGCACTGCCAATTCTGATTCCAATTTGGGTTTTGGGTAGTCATGTTGGGCCACTGTGAGGGGTAAATGTTTTTATTCGAGTTTTTCCAGGATGAGGTGGGATATTGTGAGTTAGGCTAGGTAGAAATTGTAGTTGGTTGATTCTGCCAAGAAAGGATTGCAGTTGGATGGTTTTTCCAAGTGGGATTTGCAGGTGGATATTGCTGGGGTTGCCAATTTTGATTAGTAAATGGCTAACCCTTCCATGTGCTCCTAGGAGATTGATGGTTATACTTTCCAGAGAAGAAAGAGAAAGGGTCCTACAATGTATTTGGGGGCCGATTCTACCATTAACAACATTGAGCCATTAGATATAATGGTTATGTTTCTTCTTTTTCTTCCCTAAAGATAACTTTCAGTCGAGGAAACAATGGGAATTGTTCCATGTCATGATCCTTGGCGCAGATAGCACACACCCATACCGCGTCCAAAGGGAAATCCCTTGGACCATGTTTCCTTCTACACCTATGGCAAAATATGGCTAACGTTTGTTCTACTTCTATTTTTTTTTTGTTTGGCCTGCAACACATCCAATTGTGTAGTCAGAGTGCTCAGAATGTCTGTTTTAAAATTTTCTAAGAGATTACCAACTTCAGCTCAAGTAACATCCCCATTGGTAATATTGTTATTTCTGTTGAAGGGGCTACATATCCTTGATCTGGTCCATGAACTTCCTCTCGAGCACTTGATGTACAATAGGACAATTTCATCATAAGTTTATTGATAAATATCACATTTACCCATTAAATTCAATGTTTCTACTCATTCGAATTTCATACCTTTAATCAAAGTTGCCTTAAGTACTTCTCCTAGTAGTGTGCCATAGGGTGATATTTGTAAATTATATTGAAATCTCTCTACATATTCTTCTAACGATTCATTTTCTTTTGTAGTCATTTGAAAGATTTCATCTTTTAAGTCTCTGATTCTACAATAATCTTGAAATTTTTTCAAGAAGGCTTGTTTCATTTCTTCCCATGAGTTTATAGTTCCTCCCCCCAATCCCATGAACTAGCATAGAGCTTCTCCTTTCAAAGTGGAGGGGAAAAATTATAATTTTTGGGGTTCAGAGGTGTAATCATATCCTCTACATAGGACATCAAATTCAAATAAGAATGCATCTGGGTCTTCTAAGATTAATCCATGAAAGGTTGGCATGTTTTGTAGGGGAATAGACTTCATGGGGGCATTGGCAATTGGATCAACTATCAAATATTCCAAAGTGGAAGTCTGGGGACATTGTGGATTTGGTGGTGCCATTTGATCAAAAACATGCCAGAAATCTTTAGGTATTTCTTGATCCAGATATTTTATTTGAATTGATTGGTAATCTGACCTTCTAGGGGATCTGATTGCACTCCCTCTATTTGGAATTTCAGTTATGCCTTCTTTTGCAGGAGATTCAGGATTCGGTGGTGGGTCTGTGTTAGTTATCCCACTAGTTTCTCCTTCTCCTTCCTCAAGATTACAAGAGTTTCCCTGTCCTAAAGGGTTGAGGGGTGGAATATTTGTGATCTGAAAACTTAGCTCAATCCCTTCATATTTTCTATGAATCTCGACATGGGCTACAGTTGGTGAAGCTTCCACCGGAGGGATTTGGGTGGATCCTTTTCTAGGTCCAACCGAGGCTTGAGATTTTGCTTCTTCCAGGGAGCACCGAGCCCTGGGGTTTGGTAATTGTTGGTTGAGGTTTTCATTTTTCAAGATCTTTCTTCTTAGTCATACACACTTCACACAACAAAAAGGAAAAAAAATGAAAAAAAAAATGAAAAAGGAAAAAAAACACCTATGTAACCTCTAAATGCGTCAGCTGGAGATAGGCATTGGTATAAGCATCTTACTTATTGCTTACATAGGTTCTTACCTTCTGTCTTCAATACGTCATCCTCCATAGGCACAATCTATGCTACCTTTGACATTCTTACCCGACAGTGGCGCCAAAATGTTGGGCTCTAAAGCTATCTAAAAACAACCTTAGTTTAACAATAATTTATCAACCCGAGGATTCATCTTTTATCTCAAAGAATTTTGGCACAGTCTAAGAAGATAGATTATAGAGGCTAAAATTGTGTAGCGAAAGCAGATCTAAGTTTGTCAACAATCAAGTTCCTCAAACATTCATTAAAGATTCTAAGGATTGAAATCTAAATTTATGCAAAAGGAAAGGAACTAGATAATATATTGAATTCATTCTAAGAGAAGTAATTAAATCTAGATAAACACTTGCAGGAATTTCTATCATTATGAATCAGAATTGCTGAAAAGAAAAAGGTGAATTACTCCATCTATTGAAAGGAAAAGAGACTGTAATCTGACTGAAAAGAGACGGAAATCATATTTCTATTGAAAGGAACAACAACTATATTCTAGTGGAAAGGAACATCAAATGTAAACTAAGTAAAACAAATAGAAAATGCAACCAAAGTGAAAGGAACAACAAATGTAAACATATGAAAGAAACATCAGATGTGAACTTATGAGGAACCTTCACGCATCGAATCTCAATAATAGGAATTGGAATAACAATCATTCAATAGTTCAGGGAATATCTATTTCTTGCAATTGACATGAAACCATCAACACACTTATGTGCTTGTTAAATACTATAAAAGAGAATTGAATCACAAGACCGAATTTGAGCTGATACAATTATAGATCAAACAGTAGCTCCTTCAGACTAGGCCCTCGGTCCTTAGAAGCACTGTTATTTGAAACTTAGTATATAAAAATGGAAAATCTTCTCTAGGATTCTATTAATTTCATAGCTCGTACAGCGTTTCTACAAAAATTGCTAACGCATAGCAATTCTATATTCTCTATTCTTGAGTGCAAAATCTCTCCTTTCTTCAAGATCTATTTACCCCTTATATGTTACAATAATCTGGGTAAATTAAGCTATCCTGAGGATCAAGAGATCCTCAGGATTGCTTTACTATTACAATGAGTAACTCATTTATATTTAAAACTACTTTGTTCCATAAAGTCTTCAACCTCCAATAGCTTGCACATCTTCAAGATTCCCCTTGCTATCTTGGGTTCGACAATATTTAACCAATCCTGCAATAAAACCAGACAATTACAATCATATTTAGAATCTATGTAATCTAATCTCCAACAATCAATGCTAAAGGGCATATTATTCATTTTATATTCTATTTTCTTCTAAAAAACCGAAAATTCAATCAAAATAATATCATGAAATGTGGGAGAAAGGAAGATATTTATACATTTTTCATAACCTAACAATATGCAATGAATGTTGTGGTGTATACACTCTTTCATGTGATGAATTTACCTCACAACAAAAGTATTGTAACTATTGATCAAATTTCATTTTATAATCACGATTCTAGTTCAACTTTAGCTCAAGTTTCCCCTTTACATGTTCCTAGTGTTCAAGTAGACTCTTCCCTTCCATGGATAAATTATGTGGTGTCTCATCCTTGGTGTTCAATTTATTATGAGAGGGAATCGTTATAGCCATCTTTTCCTTCTCGAAACAAGGTCGTGGTAATTGATCATGTGTCATATCCAATGGGGGCATGTGATCCTTCATTTCCCCCTTTTGTTCTAAGGGACTATGTTTTTTCTTTTGAGTCTTATCTTATTTTTTGTGAGACCTCGATACCTAGTATTTATGTGTTGTCAAGCTCTGGTTTCATGGATGTTGAGTTTCCTTTAGACGAGGCTATGCTTATAGATCATTGACATCTTCCTGCTATAGAAACTTTACAAGTTGGATATAAAAGAAACCCTTGGCCCAAGTCTAGTAATAGGATCTACCTGGAGCACTACAATGAATAAGCCATAATGTTGTGTGTTTCTTTGTACATATTGTAGTTTTAGGGTTTCTTGTTTTGAGGTTTCTTATTCCATAATAAAAATTTTTATCAGAGGTTTATATATTGGACTTATTGACTTTTGTGTGAGTGTTTTTGTTCTTATATATATGACTTTGAAGACATTTTTCTTTGGTACCTTTTCTTCCATGTGGATCCATTCTCACAGGTAATGATCTTGAAACTGATATATAGGTTAGATTTTCCCCTTCAAGCATATTTTTATTATCCATTTCCTGTTTCATTTTATCTTAGAATCAACCCCACTTTGTTGCAATACAAAACATTCATTTCTATTTAGAAATGTTGTAATTCACATGGTAGAGCTTATCATTCATGGGTCCCCTACTTAGAACTTTGTTGGTAGTTTGGTGTTCATGTTGAAATACTTTCATAAGCTTGGGAGTCCCTTTTATTTCCCCGATGAATTTGCATTGAAGATGCATATCTTCTTCTCAATCCTTTTATGGTCATGTAACATCCCACTCTGGCGCACTGAGAACTCTTATTATTTGAGGACACTTGCTCGCAAGTGATCTGGACCCTTG
>SNQJ01S0230719.1:2054-14187 GCA_010110895.2 Picea sitchensis | reverse complement strand
GTGTCGTATCTTAGGCTCTAAATTAGGAGATTTGTTTTAAGATTGTTAAGATAGCATTTATTGTAAATGGACACTTGTTTGTTTAATAAGTGATCCATATCTTGAGTTTGTTAGGACTTTTAGCCTATATATTTCTCATTGCAAGAGTATTGAGTTGTTGGGATGTAAACTTTTGCAATGTATCTTATGTAATTTCTTTTCCTATTAATAAAATTGTGTGTCTGAGGACACTTCGGTCATTAGGACCTTGTATTGATAAACTTGCTTTTTGGTCAAAGATATCAGCATCAGATCTTCTAGCGAAACCTAATCTCATTCTCACGGGGGACTTCAACTTTACCTTAGCTTCTTCTGATATTTGGGGAACGAATGCCTCCACAGGTGCAGTGGCCTCATAGTTTAGCGATATATTCCAACAACACAATTTGGTCGACCTATTACCGGTCGAGGTGGTTCCCACTTGGAGAAATGGTAGGTCTGGTTCAACGAGTATTTCAAAGCGCCTTGATTGCTTCTTCTTATCAGATTCCCTTCTTCAGCATGCTGACAGATATAGAACTTGGGTCGCATAACCTTACATCTCAAATCATGCCCCCATTATTCTACAGTTGGATTCTTACTCTCGTCGCTCTTCATACCCTTTTAAGTTTTATCCAATTTGGTCGGGGAATCTTGTTTTTTAGCGTCTGGTCTCTGATGTTTGGACTGATCATTCCTATAAAAATGAGCCGGATGTTTAGAGACGTTTAGCTGGTAAATTAAAAGATTTAAAATCAAAAGTGAAATCTTGGGCCCGACAACATATATCAAAGACTTTTGAATGGCTATCGCAGCTTGAACACGACATACAAGTTTTGATCTTGGAAACCTTTGAGAGAAAGGGAATTGATCCTATAAGTCTGCAAAAACATTTAAAACTCCTTGAGATAGAACGGAATAATCTACTACTAATTGAGGAAGCTCATTGGCGTCAAAAAAGCAGAGCCACTTGGATCAACTGTGGAGATAGCAATACAAAAAAAATTCACAAATTTGCGAGACATAGAAGGAATCACAAGCATATTTGGGAACTACAATCGGATGGAGCTGTCTCTATCACTGGACAAGACAACCTTCTAGATGCAGTGTTCAAACATTTCAAAAGTGCCTATCGAGATAAAGGTCTTACTAACATTGCAGATCAAGCATCTATTACGAGACTCTTTCCAAACATCATCAGTGATCATGAGACAGAACTTCTTTTTGCTCCTTGTACAAAAGAAGAGATTTGGAAGGCGCTCAACACCTTTAAAAAGAATAAAAGTCTCAACCCGGATGGTTGGATAGTCGAATTCTATCTCCATTTCTTTGATCTGATCAGTGACAACCTTTGGGAACTGATTGAAAATTCTAGACTCAAAGGAACGGTTTATCGGGCTCTAAACTCCACTTTTCTGACTCTGATTCCAAAATCAAATAATCGTAACTCCTTCAGTGACTTTAGGCCTATTGCGTTGTGTGTTAGCATTGAGAGTCACCCCCAGATTGCGGGAGGATAAGCCCAGTACCCATCAGAGTTTTTGGTGGATGTTGGTTTTATGTGAGTGGAGGTCAATGGACAAAACTCAATATATGAATGATGTTCAACACAGAACTAGACAAGAAATGCACAGGGAAGTGAGGGCCACATTAACTTCAGTCAGTGAGTTGATTTTAATTGTGAGCAAAGGGAAGACTTAGTGAGAAAGGTGAACAAGACTGCTATGGGCATCCGGCTTTCAAGCAGCTTGGAGAAGAAAAACTTAGACTCGAGATCACTCTTGAGTTCAAGCTTCAGACACTGAAATATGTCCAAACAACACAGTCACAACAACGCAATGATCAAACCTACATCACCATGCTCTGATGGGTACTGGGCTTATCCTCTCACAATTTGAGGGTGACTCTCAATGCTAACATTCTTGGCGTTGTTGTCAGAGAACGAATTGAAGACATTTTCCTAGGTAAGAATGACAAAGAAACTCTGATTCTGAAGGTGCATTAGATATCAGTACCATTGAAGATTGCAATTTGCACCTGGTGACTCCACTGTTTCAGTTTTTCCTCCTAAAGGCAGACACGCGAGGTCAACTCCATTGTTGCCTCTAGCAACATCTGAAGCTGACCTAGAGGAAATTATCAGAAAGGGAAAGACCGCTCAAAAAGGTACCTCCACTGTTGTACCAAGTTTTTTTTATAATTTGCATAATCCCTCTTTACAAACTCTAGTAGTTGTTTCTGATTCTCCTATTATACAAACTGCTGGAGTTTCAAGAATTTTAAATTTTGGGAGTTTTCCTGTCGATTTATCCCCTCCTATTCTTGGTTTGGAAGGAGAGAGCTTTGACACCCCTTTCTCCCCCGAAGTTGTGAAGTGGAAGGAGAGAGCTTTGACCTTAGAAGACTTTCCTACTCCAGACTTTACTACTCCTCCTCCTATTAGAGTTGTTGCAATTACAAAAGGGGAAACCTTTGTTACCTCTAGCCCCTCATCTTTATCTCCTAACGCTCATCCTTTTCCTATTTCTCCCAGAAGCACAACCCCAGTCTCGCCTGTCTGAACTCCATCTCCTCCTAGTTCTCCTCTAGTTCAGGTCCAAATGGCGGGTGCTAATCCTCCTAGGAACAGGATGGCTGAGATATTGGCTGCTAGATACACCCCTCTGGTTTTACCTCAGCCTATGAATGCTCTCCCAGCCACAGACTACCTTAAGTACATGCCCCAGTTCACAAGGGAGGGAGACGTGACTGCAGAAGAGCACCTTTCATCCTTTTATAGATTTGCAGAGATTCAGGTCATTGAAAATGAAGATGTGTGGATGAGAGTTTTTGTACATAGCCTTGATGGTGATTTCAGGGATTGGTTTAAGGACTTGCCTCCTACATCTGTCGATGATATCGCTGCTCTGGACGATTTATTCTTGAGACATTAGGGAAATAAAAAATATCTCCTTTATTATGCTACAGAATTTGGGGCACTTAAGAGAGAAGAGAGAGAAGTTGCTTCAGACTTCTCGAAGAGATTTAATAAGATGTATAAAAAGATTCCCACTGAAGTTAAGCCTACAGAAACCTCTGCCAAGATGACTTATTCTAGTGCTTTTGACCCTGAGTTTTGCCTCCTGTTGAGAGAAAGAAGAGCTGCCTCTTTGGCTCATATGCAAGATGCAACCCTTGAAGTAGAATCCAATATATTGGCAGTTGACAAGCTTAGGAGTAAGGTTGATAGGGATAGAAGAAAGGGTAGGTCTTAAGCCTCAACTTCTAGTTCCTCTGCTTCCCCCCCTCAAATGGATGAAGTAACCAAGCTACTAAAATCACTTTCTGTTAGAATGGAAAGGCTGGAATTGGAAGGAAAGCAGAGCTATAAGAATCCTCAAAATGCTGATAATAGGGGTAGTTTCAAAAGACCAAACAATGCTCCTCAAATCATCCAAAGAGACCAAAGAAACAGGGATAGAGATGATCAGAGAATTCAAGCTCCTCTCCAAAATAACCTTGTTATTGATGAAGAAGGAGAGGAAGAAGAGCTTGATCCCAAAATCCATTGTCTTGGAGACACCTCCTCATTTCCTCATTTAACCCAAACTCTATATGAGGAGTCTCTCATGGATAGTCAACTAAATGAGTTGAGTAAATGGGAAAGGACCGACAACAATCCAAACAGATATAACCTCAGGTCCAAGAAGAAAGAAGGAAAGCCTGACATTCCTGATCATCCTGTTAGAACCGAAAAACTGGCTAAAAATGTGGCAGGAAGCGTTAAAGAAAGGGAGGCAAACCCCCCGGTCAAAGGCCCTGTCCCAAAAGTGAAGGAGGTTGTGAATCCTCCCTCCTCTTTTAGCTTTGATCATGAAATTCAAAATATTAGGATCCCGATACCCCTTTCAGAGTTAGTCCAACATGAGGGTTTCAAAAAATGCCTTTCAAAAATGTTGCAGCCCGAACCTTCATCTCATTCCACTGACTCAGTCAACCTCCAAGATGAAAAGTCGGTTGTCATACTAAGACCTTTGGTAGAGGATAGAGATGATTCCTTCCCTCCTTTATATACATCGTTGAATATTCATGATAAAGTTTTGCACAATTGCTTAATGGATTCAAGGGCATCTCACAATCTCATGCCCAAAATTGTCATGGATGAGCTTTGGTTGGAGGTTACAAAAACCTACCATGACCTGTATTCATTCGACTCCAGGAAGGTGAAATGCCTCGGGGTTATTAAGGATCTAGCGGTCTCCTTGTTTCAATTACCAATGAAAAGTGTGGTCATGAACATAGTGGTAGTTGATGTCCCCCCTAAGTTCGGGATGCTCTTGTCCAGATCATGGATCAAAAGACTAGGGGGAACTTTGCACATGGATCTGTCATATGCCAACATTCCTGTGTTTGAAGGGGAACATAGAAAGATTTATAGAGAAGCACAACTTGCCTACATTATCAGTGATGAAGCCAATCCCATCAACCACCCCATTTTCTCAGTCGATATTGATTTAGGAACCAGTATTTTGCAACTCTTTGATGTTCCTCAACCACCTATTGAAATTAGAAAGAAGACTATTACCTTTTGCGAAGAGCCTCCCCCAAAGACCTCTATGTGGAAAATGTTTTTTGATGGAGCCTCTTCTAAGGAAAGTGTTGGCGCTGGAGTAGTTTTTATTTCCCCCACCCAAGAAACCATATCTTTGTCCCGCAAGTTGGAATTTGAAACAACAAACAACGCAGCAGAATATGAGGCTCTTGTCTTGGGTTTGAGAGCTACCAAAGACATGAAAATTGAGGAGCTAACAGTGTTTGGAGATGCTAAGCTGATTGTTCATCAAGTCAAAAATATGTATCAGGATAAGCACCCAAGGTTAAGGGCCTATAGAAATGAAGTATGGGATATGATTGACAGTTTCTTCTTGGCTTTTAATATTTCATTTGTTCCAAGGGAGGAGAACTCTGTGGCAGACTCATTGGCGGTCTCAACAAGTAATTTCAAGGTCCCTTTTCCCCCAAAACTCAAGTATGAGGTGGAGATAAAATATAGACCCTTTATTCCCGACAATGTTAAACATTGGAAGGTCTTCGAGGATGATATTGAGATTAAGAAGTTCCTTGAGACTGTGGATGGATTTTTTGATATGCATGTTGATCAGGATCAAGAGTCCCTTTGGAGAGATTGTTTGACATAAATGATGTTGTTGTAAAGGTTGAAGGATCAACTGAAGAGGTTGATGTGACTAAATGCAATCTAGGAATAGAGGAGGATCCCAAATGGGTCAAATTGTCTAGCAGCTTATCAAAGGAGCAAAGGGCTAAGTATGTCAGACTCTTGAAGGAGTTCGCTGATGTGTTTGCTTGGACATACAGGGACTTGAGAACATATGACACCAACATCATTGAACACAAAATCCCTTTGAAAGAGGATGCCAAACCTTTCAAGCAGAAGCTCAGATAGATAAATCCCATGCTGCTGTCAATTATGGAAAAAGAGGTCAAGAAGCTGTTGGATGCGCAAATCATCATCCCTTTGATATTTTCAGAGTGGGTAGCTAATTTGGTGCTCGTGAGGAAGAAGAATGGGGAAACCAGGTTGTGTGTCGATTTCATAAATTTGAACAGGAGCTCCAAGAAAGATAACTACCCCTTGCCAAAAATGGAGCACATCTTGTAGAGAGTGACTGGTTCGTCCAGGATGTCTATGGTTGATGGTTTCTCTGGGTACAATCAGATCTTTGTCTTGCCTGAAGATAGAGAGAAGATAGTTTTCACAACTCCTTGGGGAAAATTCATGTATGCTAAAATTCCCTTTGGGTTGATGAATGTAGGAACAACCTTCCAGCGAGCCATGTACATCACCTTCATTAGGGAAAGGACAAATTTGTAGTCATTTATCTGGATGACATTACAGTATTCTCCAGGTCTAATAAAGAGCATTGTTATCATCTGAGGAAGGTTTTCCTTAAGTGCAAAAGGTTTGGTCTCTCCCTCAATCCCAAGAATTCTTTATTTTCCATGCAAGAGGGAAAATTGTTAGGGCATATTGTGTCACCTGAAGGGGTGAAGATTGATATGAGCAAAGTGGAGGCCATCCAGTCCTTGTCTTTACCCAGGTCTAGGAAAGAGGTTCAGTCTTTCTTGGGTAAAATCAATTTTTGAGAAAGTTCATTTCAAATTTTGTTGAGTTGGTTAAATACATTACAACCATGCTCAAATAGGGGAATGAAGTGAAATGGACTGCTAAGTCCAGAGATTCTTTCAACCAGATCAAGAGGGTGTTGGTTGAAGCACTTATGCTCATCAACCCAGATTATTCCAAAGAATTTATGATATTTTCCTTCGCTTCATCTGATACACTGGCTATTGTTTTGTTACAAAGAAATGCAGAGGGGTTGGAGTAGCCTATTTCCTTTTTCAGTAGATCACTGAGGGATGCAGAAGTGAGATATGATATCATGGAGAAGCATGCCTATGCTTTCGTGAAGGCCCTCAAGGCTTTCAGAATCTATGTTCTCCACTCAAAAATTATTGCATACGTCCCCTCAGCTTCAGTAAAGGAGATACTGATCCAACCTGATATAGATGGGAAAAGGAGCAAGTGGATTGCCAAAATTTTAGAGTTTGACTTGGAAATCAAACCCACCAAATTGGTGAAAGGCCAAGGTTTAGCTAGGTTACTGGTTGAATCAAATTGCAAAGCATTGGGGGTTAATTTCATGAATATAGACTCAGGAAATCAACAAGTTGAGATTACTGGTGAAGACTCTCACGTCAGCCCCAACTTAGCAGAATGCCCCTGGTACAAAGATATTATATACTTCCTACAAAAATTAAGGCCTCCTGATGGCTTGGACAAAAGCAAGGTGAGAGCTTTGAAACTCAGAGTAATCAAGTATTGTATCATTGATCAGATTTTATACTAGAAGGACCCTCTGGGAGTTCTATTAAGGTGTCTAGACCCACAAGAAGCCCAAAAGACTATGACTGACTTTCATGACAGCTCATGTGGGGGACATCATTTTTGGAGGACCATGGCTTACAAGATCCTCCGAGCTGGCTATTTCTGGCCCAACCTTTTTACTGATATTTGTGCAAAGATTAGAGCATGTGCTAAATATCAAAAGTTTGTTGGAAAGCAACAACTCAAATATTTGCCTTTGAATCCTGTAGCGGTTTCTGGACCTTTTTAGCAGTGGGGTCTTGACTTCATTGGAGAAATACACCTCAAGTGGCCAACACAGGTGGATTTTGATTGCCACTAATTATTTTACCAAATGGATAGAGGCCATCCCCACAAGGAGTGCCTCCCACAAGGTAATTATAAATTCCCTTGAAGACATCATGTCTAGATTTGGTTGTCCAAGCAGGATCGTTATAGATAGTGTTTCCCCATTCAGGGCCGAACCATTAATTAGTTTCTACGAACAGTATTGGATTACATTGATCCATTCTACCCCCTACTACCCTTAGGGAAATGGTTTGGCAGAATCTTCTAACAAAAGCCTCATAAGGATCATCAAAAGATTGTTAGAAGACAACAAAAAGGCCTGGGATTCAAAGCTGAAATTCGCCTTATGGGCTGACCGGATCACAGCAAAAAGGTCATTCGGCATGTCTCCTTTTCAGTTGGTTTATGGGGCTGAAGTGGTTTTTCATGCTCAGATTGCTTTGCTTGTGGCAAAATTCTTCTAGGATTTCCAAGGAGAGCTTGACGATATGGTCAGGATAATACTGCAGCTGGTAGAAGTGCAACAGACCAGGGAGCAGCTACTTGATAAGGCACAAGATCATCAACAAAGAATAAAGTAAGCCTCTAACAAGAGTGCTAGCAAGAAGGATTTTCAGCTGGGGGATCTAGTGCTTAAGTGGGATGCCCCCAAACAAGACAAAGGCAAACATGGCAAATTTGAAGCCTTGTGGGTCGGTCCTTTCAAGATTTATAAGGTATTTTCGAACAACACCCATAAATTGCAAAACTTGGAGGATTATGAAATTTTTGGCGGCCCTGTCAATGGGCACTTTCTGAAGAAGTTTTTTTTTTAAGCCGCAATCGGCGTTTCACCATTGTAAATACCACTCCTTGTTGTTTTGATTTTTTTTTATTTTTTGTTTTCAATAAGAGACTCCATAACCCAAAGATAAGGCACTGAAATTGCGTGTTCTTGGCAGCTCGCAGGGAGCATGCCATCGCCTGTGGAGCCGAATGTTATCACATAAGGTTTTTAAGGGCCATGGGTGTGTGTTGATATACCCGACTCTGTAGTCTTGCCATGTCTCTATCCTTTTCGAAGACCAAATCTTAAGTTTCCCCCCCCTTCGGCTTGTAGATCGTTTTCTGTTTTTCCCTTGTTCGTTTGTGCGCCCTGTTTCCCCTTGATGTCTTACTCGAAGGAATTCTCGGCCCTAAGCCTCTCTATTTTTCTCTAAGAATGAACACCCATCTCCTTTGTTTCATTCGTTGTTCTTTCTATTCTCCCAGCCCACAAAAAATTGTCCAGGTCCTTGTTCACGCAAGTCGCAGCCATGGACATAAAGCACAACTTTCATAATAGTCCATTTCAGGCCTGAAACGCAAGCAACAGGTTGTTTAATTGTTCAGTGACAAAGATTCCAGGAATAGTCCAGATCAGCAGCCCACGGGCGTCCGAAAGTCCAAAGTTGCGTGAAGTATATCACCATGAAAAGAGCCAAAGCCCGAAGCAAACGCAAGTTGTCAATCTTAAAGTGGACAAGTGGCAGTTGATCCTAGTGTTTGGGGAAATTACTTCGGGAGTTTTTGAAGTGGGAAGTGTGTAAAAATGTCGAAGAGTCGAAGCCCGAACTCCCGAAGGAATCGTGGACCATTGATCTCGAAACTAGCAGGGAGCCATTAATCCTAGTGGCAGTGCCTCCCGAAGTCCTGAAGGCCCGAAACGCCGAAGTGCCAAAGTAGCCAAAGTCCCGAAGTGGCCGAAGTCCCGAAGTGCCAAAGTGGCCGAAGTCTCGAAGAGCCGAAGTACGTGGCACTCTCATCAGGCATGACACGTGGCACTCTTTCCAGGTCATCCTGTCTTGGCCATGTCACCCTCCCTATCATGACACATCAGCAAACACAACATCATATGATGTCAGTCTACCACGTCATCTGGACCAACCATCAGTGGGGACACGTGGCAAAAATCCATGAACTTCGAGGGAAAGACCCAGGTTTGAGATTTGATTTTCCTGGAGTCCGGAGACCTGAAAGCATCTCAACCGTCGATCCCAGGAGGGCCACGCGCCATCAGATCCAGGGCTCCAGATAAAAGCAGCTGAAGGAAGAGAAGGTTTGAGATTTGATCTTCTCGGAGTCTGGAGACCCGAAACAAATCTTGACCGTTGATTTGGAGGAGGTAGATCTGATCCGTTGATGTGATATTGTTTGGTGTCAAAAGTAGTGCCCTCCCCTCCCAAGGCACAATTTGGCAGATCCTAAAGTTGGTGAGCAGTTAAGCTTGGCAATGGCACTAAATCTTGTAGGTGCAGCCAGATCTCAGATCGGGACCAGATCTGCGGCCATAGTTCATTGCGGGGATGCAACATGCTTGGGCGATAATTTTCGTGAGCGGTCCCGCATTTGAAACCATGGTAAGGCAAAAGTAATACGCGGTGGAAGGTGGTGAATTGCGGGCTCAAAAGCAGTGTAATTCCAAACCTCTTTTGACGACCACGCAATCATGCGCTCATATAGCATTCTATCCAAGAGCAGCACGTGGCCGCCCCTTGAGCTTTAAGTCTCGTTGCGATCCCGAGAGGAGGCAGTTAATGAAAATGGAGCTGGTGGTTGAAACCTCGGCTCATTCCATAAATAGAAGGCATGGAAGACCCGACCGTAGGAACTGAACCGTCAGCCCATGGTACTCTTGTGGGCAACTTTTCCTACAAAACCCATGCTGATTTGAGCTCACATCTGATAGAGGGGTGCACGTTTAGTCTAATAGAAGAACTCGCCAACACAAAGCTTTAATTGTGGTGACCAGGTCACACTCTTGGTGGTGGCAAATTGTTTTGAGTATAAATAGATAGTTTTAATATTTTTTTAAAGTCGTCAACTGGTTGAGCAGAGCTCCCTATTTTGTAATGTTTTGCTGCCAGAACTGTTCTTTGGTTATGTATTGGATTTGAGACTTTCAGATTAATAGAATTCAACCTGTCACACACCCACTCCGGCAACTAAAAATTTTCACCCTTCCTCAAGGGATAGAATCCCTGAATTCCTACGGGGGCCTAGCATAGGATAGCTCTTCCCTTATCCACATACATGTGATCATTGGTTATGACCACAGGCCAAGCCAAGAGGCGCCTTTCGCATTTCGCAACTTAGAGATGCAAGAGAGTCAAGTCCTCCAACTCTTCAAACCCCAAAACCCGAAATCTTACCTTCGATGAGATCGACAGCTGTGACTCTCCCCCTAATCCAACGGTCCTGGCCATATCAGGATTTCGGTAATCAGGAGTTCGAAATGCAGTGACCCAAACCACTGAGTCTTCAAACCCCGAAACTTGATACATGAGTTCTTGCACGAGATCCAACGATCCTCAATGAATTGGATCCAACGGTCCAGATCTTTTCGGAACTCCTCCTTTCTACCACATGACCCTGTCCTATGACCTAGGGTCCATCCACCGAGCGCATTGGGGTTTCGTATACCGGGATTTCGTGACTTGCTAAGATGAGGGGTCTTGTCCTTGGGTTTCCCGGGTGTTGAAACGTCGAAGCCTATTTACGCTAAACCAATTCGGGGTTTCATATACCGGGATTTTGCGATGTGCGAAGATGAGGGGTCTTTCCCTTTGGGTTTCCTAGGTGTCGAAATGCCGAACCCTATTTACGCTAAACCAATTTGGGGTTTCGTTTACTGGGATTTCGCGATGTGAGAAGATGAGGGGTCTTACCCTTTGGTTTTTCGGGTGCCGAAACGTCGAAACCTATTCACGCTAATTCGAATTCGGGGTTTCGTATTCTAGGATTTTGCGACTTGAAAAAATGAGGGGTCTTACCCTTTAACCACTCTAAGTCACGAGTCAGTGAAATGCTACCCGACTGCCACATGTCCTGTGTCGATGGATGGTTCCAAATACTTCAGGATTTTCAAGATGTTGTCAAGTCCACTCTCCTACCTATGCAAAGGTTGAGATCGACGATCAATAGAGATCAGACAGATCCTTGGATCTATGGTCCTGGATCCCATCGCTATTTGCGAAGGCTGAAGGGGTTGAGGTGTTAACGCCTGCGCTCCTCCTCTAGATCCATCGGTCTTGACAGATCTAGGGTATTTCTGAAAGGATTCTGACCGTTCACCCACCAAATGATGGGGCACGCTCTTTCGAACTGGACTCGATGTCTTTTCTGAGCTTGAATCATGAGATTCAACCTATCAGGGCTTCGAACTCCCACGACTTCAACACCTGAGAGAACTAGTCTTTCTCGTACAAGGTTTCCAGACTCAGATCACATGACCCTTCAAAGGGTTCTTGGGTAATTATCCCTAGGATTGGTGACCTGACTAAAAAGTTTTCCTAATTCATCGGGCTATGAACTCTGTGATAGGGGTAAAGTAAACTCATGGGTTTACTATAATGGTAGTCTTTTCAAGGAGATCACTTCGACTCTGGAATGCAAGGAAACTTCCCCGAAAAAGGTGCCTTCGGGAAGTTAAACCAGGGCATAGCACGAGTCAAGTAGATGGGACACTTCTTAGGGGAATGGATTCATATCCTAAACTTATTCATTTTATACATAAACCGATTTATATTCCTATCAGTATAAGCATGAATCCATTATTTCCAATCAAAACACAAGGCAAACACTTCTATATAGAAACTATTTATGAGTGTATAAACATGAGCATGCGATCGTGATATTCAATTCAAAATACAAGACACAACACTTATTAGAAACTCTGAACGTGATGCGACTGCTGAGAGGGGTGCTCGTTTCCACCCAACCGTAGGCTCAGTGATTCCAGACGGATTTACCACTAGCCGCCCCCGAGCCAGAACACGATGCCTTGAGATTCAGTCTCCTACTTCCAGCTCAACAGAAGCCAAGGACAAAGGTTACTCCCCTTCTCCTCTGTTCAAAACTCCCTGTATTTCTAGAGTTCCTCCA
>SNQJ01S0230718.1:0-14256 GCA_010110895.2 Picea sitchensis | reverse complement strand
TTTTGGGGCTTCTAGATGACATATGAGGGTCCTCCAACTTCGTAAGGCCATAACTCTCAAACCGTGAGGAGTTATGTGACGTTTTGTTATTGGCCTTAGATGAAAGCAATTGTAACTAAATATGTAAAGGGGTTTGTGATGTATTCTACTTGTAAGCCCACTAATAGAAAATTGGGGCTATACTCACCACTTCTTGTTCCATCCCATCCATGGGAAAGTATCTCCATGGATTTTGTAGGGGGTTTCCCAATGTCGAAAAGGGGTCATGACTATTTGTATGTTGTAGTGGATGGGTTCAACAAGATGTGTATCTTGATGTCGTGTAAAAAGTAGATCACTACTAATCTCTTATTTCAGTATGTTTGGGTTCACTTTGGGTTACCCACATCCATTATCTCGGATTGAGATACTTGATTCCTTGGGGATTTTTGGACTAGCTTGTGGAGAATGATGGACACCAATTTGAAGAGGAGCATTTCTTTCCATTCATAGATCAACGAATAGACAGAGGTTGTTAACCGAACAATGATACTTTTTCTTTGAGGCTACTGCCACAAGCATCCCAAGTTATGGGATGAATATATAACCTATGTACAACATGCTTACAATCGATCCTTACATTCCTCCACTCAGTGTTCACCCTTTGAGACATGTTTTGGGTATTTTCCTAAGGGCCCTTTGGACTTTATGTATGGGAGATATGTCGATCCAAATGAAGAAAGAAATGAAGACAGGTCCTGCAAGTTCATTCAGAGGATCCAATAGGTACACCAAGAATTCAGGGAACAGTTGGAGAAAATTCAAGCACAGTATAAAGCTCGACATTGCAAACACAGGGTTGATCATCAGTTCCAGGTTGGAGACTAGGTATGGCTTCACATCAGCAAGGAGAGGTTGAAGGTTGAAGGCAATAAACTCAAGCCCATCCAATATGGACCCTTAACTATTTTTTAGAAAAGAGGTACCAATCCTTTTCGTTTAGATCTCCCACCTTATATGCAGATCTACTCAGTTGTAAATGTAGAAAAATTGAAACTTTTTTAGCCTTCCATGATCATGGATCAAGGTGAGGAATTTTCAATATCTCTAATTGATGTGTTTGCTCCTGAGTACTTGGACGAGTTGAAGGAAGATATCATCTTGGACAGAAGGACGAGGATTTCACGTGGGGGTGATGTTGATTATCTTCGAGTGGGCTTGAAGGGCACACATCCAAGCAAGGAAAAGTGGATTGAGAAGGACAAGGTGAGGGAAAGCTTCCCTCACTTATCTGTTGATTGATGAAATCTTTTGGTGGTCCAAAAATATCTCAGTGGGAAGGCATTATCCAAAAAGGATCCAGAGAAGACTAAGGATAACTCAAAATTCACAGAAGCAACTCAGGAAGCTCAGAATGGCCTCAATAGACAGAGAAAGGGAAAAAATTCAAAGTCTTCAAGGCTTAGTGAAATTGGCATCATCGCGAAGGGTGTGTCACAATATTTCCAACGGCATAAACGACTCGTCAAATGGAGTTATAGATCAAAATATATTTGCGGTCAAAGTTTTGGTCAACCTAGCCCAGTCAGCAGAGATGAGTCAGCATCTATACTGTTGACGTCAGCATCACTATGGATGATGTCATCATCCATACAGGGTACATGGCACACGTAGAGGGAGACATGTGTCATGTTGATGTCATCATGATGATGTGGAAACACTAGAGACTGCCATGTGTCACTCATTTTTGGACTTTTCCAGTCAAATCTATAGACCAATGGGAAGGTGCCAAGTGGCAAACTGTACAGCCACCCAACAAGTGAAAGGTTGTCACGTGGCCCATTCATGGGCTGCCACATGGAAGTGGGAAAATGCCCAACAACCGAAATTTAAAATGGGAAAGGGGTTGGTTGGTGCCAACCCCTAGTCCTCTAATTTTATAGAACAATCCATCACCAAATGGTGACAGACGTCAGCTACGCCCGTCCACAGGATCGTTCAAATTCATTCATTCATGAGCCGAATTAGCTCTTCTGATTCCCTGCTGGAATCTCTATTGAAAACCCGATCCACAGGTCCTTATTTCATCCACACGGCTTTTCCGCACTTAACCATGATCTTCCCCGACTCAATTTCGGGTTTCGGAGTTTCTTCTTTTATGATGTCGAGAGTCCATGTCCTCTCGAACTCCCAAACTCCAATTCGTCGGTGCGCTCTTTTCAGCCTTAGCCCCTCCTGGCTATGCCCTAGTCTATGTGACCACCTCTTATATGACCGCAGTCATATTCCTTGTCGGGATTCGGGGTTTCGCGATCCTCGATGTCACGAACCTCTGTCCCCGCGATCTCCTGATCACCGATTTGTCGATACGGTGCTTTACGCGTTAGCCCTCCTCGCTAAGCTCTTGGTCCATATGACCATTATCTCACAAGACCGCAGCCTTGTCTCCTATCAGGGTTTCAAACATCGCAATGCCGAAATGCATAAACCCCGTGTCCACGGGACTCCCGATATGCCGATCCCCGATATCCGATATACTGACAGTTCGCCCCTCGATGGCGCTTCCTCCTTCTTGTCAGGGTTTCGGACTTCGCGATTCTGAAACGCATGGACTCCCTGTCCACGGAGTCCCCGATATGATGATCCCCGACTTTCTTCAGATCTCCGCCATGTGTCTCCTCAAACAGACGGCTTAGATCTTTCCCGGGACCTTTACCATGCAGATTTTCCGATCTCCTGTCCTCGAGACTCCCGATTTTACGAACACCGATATCCCGATGCCTGTCGGGACTTCTGCCTAACGAGAGAAGGGTTAAACCCCGTGCACCTCCTGTTCGATCTGACGGCTGACAGGTATCTGTGTGAACATCCGACGGTCCACAATCTCCCCTTCTATGCGCTCCTCCTGTGCGTCTTCCTGGACGTAGAGACCAACGGTCCAGATCTCTTCTCCAGCTGATCTAACGGTGGTTGTGCTCCCTCCTGAGCTTCTGCACTTTCCTCCAACCTTGGGAGAATTTCAAAAGCCAAAGGCCTCAACCTTTGCTTCCTTTCTCTACAAGCTCCACGAATTTGAGTCCTCGCCTACGCTCTTTGACGGCACTGTTCTTCCTGATCTTTTACTTCCGAATCCTCAAGGGATTCTTTGACTTCTGTGCCTCTACAGAATCTTCACGCACACACAGTGTTGTCCCTCCTGACCTTCTCACATGCTCAGACCCTAAGGGATTTTATCCTTCTTTCTTCTCCCGTAGATGAAGAATGTTTGGATGCCCTCCTGGCTATCCTTCTGCTCAAGCAACCTCTTGCTGAGTCTGCAGGGTGTTCAGCAACCCTGTGAAGATCCCTCAGTGGATTCTTCCTCTCAGTTCTAGAACTCAAAGAGTTCTCTTCTCCTATGCCTGTCTGCACACTTACTCAATGCCCACCTGACAGAGTGTCTTCTCCCAGAACTTCCAGTAGTTATGTCCTCTCTCCTATGCACCCCTTGCACCTGCTCAATGCCCACCTGGCAGAGCTCTTGGAATCCTCAGTAATTCTGTTTCTCCTGTCTGAACTCACGGCAGATTTATCCCTCTATGCACCGCTATGCATGCGCTCAATGCCCACCTAGCAGAGCTTCACAGAAATCCTCAGAGCTTCTGTCTGCAACTGTGTCTCTCCTACACAGCCTTGCCTCCAAGGTATTCAGCAACCTTGAGGTCTTCACTGAGTTGTTGATTCCAGTTCATGTGCTGCAGCACGTCTTTGTCTGAACCCGCAGTATTCAGAAATGCACCTCTGTGCACGGCTATCAGAACCCGCAGCGTTCTGTCACACCCTCCTGGTGCGAAGCCTCAAAGACCTTCACCTGCAATCAAGAACTCCTACAAATTCACACCTACAACATACAATGGAACACTCACAGACATTCATTCAACACACAAAATACATGCAGGAAAAACTGCTTCTGGTTATATTAAATATGGCAAATGCCTGTATTTACAAGGGTGTTTCTGAGCACGGCCTGTAACAAGGTCTCAGATCCTTCTCTCTGCTCTCTAACCACAAATCCTCCTCTATTCTCGCTGACTCTCTCTCACTTACACAAAATGAGATACGAAATCTCTTTTACCTGAGGGGGCTCTTCGAGCTCTTCCCTCCAATCTACCTACCCTATTCAATTGCATTGAATGGGTTGTCTAGTCCAGCATCTGGATCTAGATCTCAGCCTTACAATCATTAAAGGTCGATCCTATCTACAACCTGCGCAAAGGCACGGCTTCACAGCTAACCAGCTTAAACATTAATTACATTCAATTCATATTTTAAATGAGGACTGCACCTCTCTTCATCTTGAATGCACGCGCTTGACGTGACTGGCTGGCTGGCTGGCTGACATGGAGAGATTCTCCTGCATCACCAGATCTGGCGGGATCCACCAAATCCAAAAAACACTTCAAAGTTAGAACAAGCCCAGCAACAAACAACATATATACATGCCTTGTATTAAAATGGAGGTTCACAAGCTTGACCCCGGAACCTCCTCCAACAAAGCACTTTAAATATATCTGCCAACTAACAGGCCAAACGGCCTCGTTGGTATATCCACCCTCTGATTTTATTTAAGAGATGATTTTTTCCAGAGCTCGGGGATCAGACAAGGGGTGTGCGACCATACGGATGGGCATAGAAAATGAGAAACTTCCCATTAATTTATTGCAAGGGCAGGCACGGAAGCCAAGACAAATTTTCTCAAGGGCCTGAAAGCACTAGACTAGGATCGAGGTGTGAAGACAGTCATTTTTGGGTAATTCAACGCCACGAATTCAGTGGTGTTGTATATTTTTTTTATCTGAGCAAATATTCTACAGCTTAACTCTAGAATGAGGTATACTTATGTATTTTTCCAAATTCTTTTGTTGATTTAATAAAAAGGCCTACCCATTTGAGAGCAGGACCAAGAGACGTAGTCCACCAAGGACGAACTCCGATATCAATTTTTTTTTTCCAGATTTGATGCATATTTCTCTTCATTATTGATTTATTCCTTATTTATGATGCACTGCATTTTATGCTCATTTAATACAATTATTTAATAAGTCAAATCGATGAAAAGATAATGGATCAACTTATTATGCCTTAATCTAAAAGAGTCTTGCAATTAAACAACTAAAAGCTTCTACTAGCATAAACCAAACTAATGCATATGTTGACTTGAACTGATTCTTTGACATAACTAACTAGGAGTGACAAAACTAAGCTTTGTATCGAGCATTGGTGTCCATGAGGGATTTGGAGGCCACTGGTAGATAACTTGATGTGTTCGTATCTTCTTCAAATTATCTCTTTTAGAGAGTAGCAAGTCTTATGGTATTTCTTCTGGAGTCTTTGATATTTCTTTAGCAACCTGGAGTACAGTTTCTCCAATTCCCAATTATGGTGTTGCAAGGATTGGACCTGTAGCTTCAATTTATGCACTTGTTGACTGTCATCAAGCTTCTTTGTCTTGAACGTAACTGTCCCTTTCTTCTTGTCTTGATCTGTGATGGATTGGTTGTGGTCTGCTAGTGTTTTGACTTTAATGCAGGAAATTAATGAGTATAAGCCATTTCGGAAATTCAGCGTTCGATATATTTTGAATGAAGAGTATAAATATCCCCCAAATGATCGAACTTGTGAAGTCACTAACCAATGTTTATCTCTAATCAAATTAACCATAGATTAAGACACTTTTAATCATTTAATACTTCAGGGGCTCCAACACTTCGGCGCTCCAGGGATCTATGTTTGTTCTGGATAAAAATATCCCAGAGTGAGAAACTCTCGAAGTGACGTGGCAACTACTTCGGCAATCTAACGTTTAGAGCTCCGGGCTTCGGGAAACTATGTTTTATCTGGACTAAAATCTCTCATAGTAATGTGCCAGCTACTTTGGCAATCTGGCATTCAGAGCTCCAACACTTCGAGGAATAGTGTTTTCTCTGAATTAAAATTCCCGGAGTGATAATCTCTCGGAGTATCATGGTAGCATGTTGTCACAATTGATGACGTGTCATAAAAATGAGAGTGACATGTGTTACTTGAAATAGCACAGCTGACATAGCCAAAGTACCATAAATGAGTGCCATGTGTCATCCAAAATCAATCAATAGGTGGCATATGACGTCAGCTAAAAACAAAATTATGAGAAAGGGGCTCCGACACTTCGGCAATTCGAGGCTCCAGGGAATTGTTTTTTTTTTCTGAATTAAAAACTCCCGAAGTGAAAATATTCCGAAGTGATGTGGCAATGAGGATCCACTTCGAAAATTCGACACTCTTGAGCTCCAACACTTCATGGATCTTTAGGATTGAAAAAACTAACAAGTTTGGACACCTGAATGTTGAACTCGCGGAGTAAAAATTCACATTTCTTTATGGTTAAACCTCTTGCAATTTTGAATCTCTGAATGCACAAGAGTCGTTGATCTTAATTGACTGTCGGATCTCAACCATTAAAAATTTTAATTTGTCTATTACTCACAACTTAAGCCTTAAACACATTACTCTGGATTGTTGTGTCTTTCGTTTGGATGTTTCCTGTACATATAAAAGACTTGGTCGACTTGTTGCACGCTCAATCAATGGTAAACATGATGGCATATGTTTCAAATTCAAACCAGAACATGTAATCACCTTTAAAGAAAGAAATACAATGATGCAAAGAAAGTAAAGACTGGTAGGGGCCATTGACACTGAGTCATTAAATCATGGAGAATAAACTTAGCAAACACAAAACAAAAATCAAACCTTTGATGGATGTATAGGGTAAAGGAGGAAAAGGGCAGGGGTGCAGATCTAGGTTACAACATTGGCTCCAACCGGGGATATCGCTTCCATGTGAGGTGATAAGAACATTATATCAGGTGCCTTACCTCTCGAAACCGTGCTCCCACTTGATGTAACTTCCCTTTGTTTATGTATGTCAACCATGTATATCTATCATTGTCCCTCAACCATACATCTCTATAATTTAAAACTGAGGATAACCCCAATGCCTTTGTTGGGATATGGAGTCTTTATTCACACACAACTAACTAACCAAATTCAAACAAAAAAGGAAAGAAACTATGGTATAAGAGGGACCTTCCCTCAGTCTTTCAAGCAAAATAGTGTTTCAAGAAGTGCCCATTTACTGGGCCCCAAAAATCTCAGTATCATCCATATTATGTAAAATAAATGTGATATTGTCTAGAACCTCAACCACCTTAAAAGGACCAAACCAAAGGTTATCAAACTTACCATGCTTAGACTTCTCATCCCTTCTAGCATCCCACCACAAGACCATGTCTCCTTCTTGAAAGATCTCCTTCTTGGTTTTCTGGTCAAAAGTTGATTTGATCTTGCTCTGGTATGCCTCAGTTATCTGATTAAGTGATTCTCTCTTTTGTTGAACCTCTATAATATTAAAGAATCTTCTCTAGATGTCATTTGTCTCCTCATTTTTTTCCCATGGGAATTTTAGAACTAGCAGACCGAGTTGAGTAGGGAATACAACATCTATCCCATAGACTAGCTGAAATGGTGAGGTTCCCAAGGATCTCTTAGTGCTAATCCTATCATCCCACAAAGCATTCTTAAGTTTAGAGTCCCGGGCTTTCTTGTTTTCAGTCAACAATTTCTTGATGATTTTGATGAGAGTCTTGTTTGATGACTTGGCTAGACCATTCCCCTGAGGATAATAGGGTGTGGAATGTGTCAAGGAAATGTTATGACTGCCACATAAGTCAATCATGGGTTTGGACTTGAATTTCTGGGCATTGTCTATTATAAGCTTTCTAGGGTAGTCGAACGTGGAAAAGATATTAGTTTCCAAAAAATCATAATCACCTTGTCAATAGCATTCCTGGTGGGCATAGCCTCAATCCATTTGGTAAAGTAGTCAGTGGAAATGAGGATCCACTTGTGTTTCCCACTGGAGGGTGGATTTATCTCACCTATGAAATCTAATCCCCATCGTTGAAAGGGGCCACTGGTAGTCATAGGTTTTAGGGGAAGTGAGAGTAATTTTTGTTTGTCTGTAAAGTTTTGACATTCATTGCATGCCCTTACTGTGGTGAATACATCATAGAAAATAGTCGGCCAGTAGTACCCTTTCCTTAGGATCTTGAGGGTTGTAGCTTTCCAGTGTTGGTGTCCCCCACAAAATCCCCTATGCATATTTTTTATGACTTGTTTAGCTTCATTCTCATCAAGACATTTTAATAGGATGTCAACAAGATCCCTCCAATACAAGTTTTGATTTAAAATGCATAGTTTTATAGATTTTAATTTGAGAGACCTGACCCTTGTCTTTTTCAAATTTGGTGGAAATTCTAGGTGATGTAGAAAGTAAATAACATCTATGTAACAAGATGAAGAGGAGTAATTTTCAGCTACCTGCATGGTGCCTTGTTCAGACTGTGTCATGGGTGCATCGGATTGGGTGGAGGTCTGATGCAATTCTAGCACCTTACAATTTGATTATGATAACAACTTGGCAAGTCCCTGCCCCTTAATCAGCTTGGTGGGATTTATGTGCAAGTTATATTCCAGCAATTTGACAATACATTTCCCTCTCTTCCCTTCATTGTCTGGCGGGACCAGAATCTCTTTGACACTACTACTAGGAACATAGGATGTTATGCAAGACTGTAACACATACACCCTGAAGGAATTTAAAGCTTTGACCAATGAATATGTTTGTTTTTCTAATATGTCATAATTCATCTCATCATCTCATAGGGTTTTATGGAAAAAAGGCTATGGGTTGTTCATTCCCTTCTTCATTCTTTTGCAATAGCACAATAATAATGGTTTCCTCAGAAGCGAAAGAGAAGATAAAGAATTATTTGGCATAGTCAGGGCTAACCAATACAGGGGCTTCAACCAAAGCTTGTTTAATATTTTGGAATGTTGATTTTTCCTCCTGTGACTACTTGATAACAACAACTTACCAACATGTTGGTGATAGGCCTTATGATTTCAGCAAAGTTTGGCACAAAGCACCTCAATAAATTTATCCTTCCTATAAAAGACCAGATAGACTTCTTATTTCTGGGGATTTCAATTTTTTGAATGGAATCAACTCTCTTAGGGTCTATTTTTATATCTCCTGTTGATATGATGTGACATAGGATTTTACCTTCTGGAATAACAAAGTGGGACTTCCTGGGGTTCAAAGAAATCCTATACCTTCTGCATTTTCGAAAAATCTGCTCAAGGTGTTGTAAATGTTCCTCATCTAACTTGGAGAAAATGGTGATGTCATCCAAATATATAACCATAATTTGTCTTTCTTCCCCACGAATGTTACATCCATATCCCTCTGAAAGGTGGCCCCTGCGTTCATCATCCCAAAGGGAATTTTTTCATACATAAATGCCCCCCATGGGGTGGTGAATGTTGTTTTTTCTTTGTCTTCTTCACATACTGCTATCTGGTTATAACCAAGGTACCCATCCAGCAAAGAAATCATGTGGCCACCTACTACCCTTTACACGATATGGTCCATCTTGGGTAAGGGATAGTTGTATTTTAGGGAACACTTTTTGAGATTTCGTAAATCCATACACAAGCGTATTTACCCACTCTTTTTCCTCACAGGTACCAAGTTGGCCACCCAATCTGAGTACCTCAAGGGCACAATGATCTTGGCATCAAGCATTCTTTTCAACTATTTTTCAATTATGGACATCAACATTGGATTAAATTTCCTGATCTTCTGTCTAGATGGCTTAGAACCAGCCTTCAGAGGAATCTTGTGTTGGATGATGTCAGTGTCAAATGTCTTCAAATATTCATACGACCATGTAAAAATATCAACAAAATTTTACATGAGGCTGACATACATGTCTTTTTGTTCTAGAGGTAGTTCCTTGGACATTTTGACTATTTAGGGATTTTCAGGAGTCCCAATGTTGCAGTCCATCACTTCCTCTTCTTGATTTTTTATGGCAGCTTCCCTAGAGACATCATGACTTTCAAATAACCTTTCATGTGGAACTAGACCCTTGGGGATGTGGTTTGTTTTAATTTCCACAATGTTTTGTCCAACCACTTTGTTCAGTAGATGATATGTTTGATGATAAGAAGATTCATCATCTTCACCCTCTTGATCTATTAAGATACTGGAGAATTCTTCAATGGTCTACAGAAATCTTTGAGTTACAAATCATCACTAAAGACTTGCCAGTGCTTTATGTTGTCTGGTATGGCTATCATATGTTTGAATTCCACCTGATACTTGATATTTGGACCAATGGGAGGTTTGAAGGTGTTGGAAGCTAAGGCCAAAGAATCTTCCTTCTGATTTGCCTCTCTAGGAATGAGGGAGATATTAAATGCCAAAAAGAAGTTGTCAACCAAGTCCCACAACTCATTCTTGTATTTCTTGAGCCTTTGTTGTTTAGCTTGATAGATGTTTTCACTTGATTGATGATTAACATAGAATCACCAAAAACTTCCAAATTGTCAATGGCCATGTCTTTGGCAGCCATTAATCCAATCACTAGATCTTCATACTCAGCTATATTGTTAGTAGTCTCGAATTCCAGCTTATAAGAGAGTGTTATAACCTCCTATGCAGGGGAAATTAGGACTATACCAGCCCTAGAAACTTCCTTTGATGAAGAGACATCGAAATACATCCTCCACACTTTGTTCAATTGATCTGTCAATGACTAATTTTTGCATTTGTTGACTGTAATTTCTGGTTCCTCATTATTTAAATGAAAAATAGATGACCCGATCTCACCCTCAACAACATAAATTGATGGTTTCTTGGATTTTGATGGTCACTGACGATGTATGCCAACCTAACCTCCATATATAGCCTCATGTGCTCTCCCCCGAAAACAGGGATGGTGGCATATGTGAGGTCCATTTGTAATGATCCTCCAACCTTATTGGCCCACGTCTTGGACAAAAGAATACCAAACTTTGGGGGAATGTCAGACACAACTATGTCCATCACTACACTCTTCATGGGTAGTTGTGCCAAAGAAACCACCAGATCTTTTATTAATCCCAAACATTTGGCTTTTTCGGAGTCAAAGGAGTAAAGGTATTGGTAGGGCTTGGTGATCTCAATCCCTAGTTCCTCCATAACAACCTTAGGCATGACATTGTGTGAGGCATTTAAGTCCATGAGACAGTTATGTAGGATCTTTTCATGGACATTTAAAGATATATATAAAGGTGGAGAAGCACCAGATCCATCCTCAATGTGTGGTCCCACAATAATGGTTGGGTTTTCATCTTGCAAACTAATTACATCAAAAGTTACAACAATATTAGGTGGTCGCAGAACCTTCATAATGGATTTTTTGAAAGACTCATTTTTCAACAATTTCTAACAAAGTTACAGAGATCTTGATCTTACTCAACTCATGCTCTAGTATGAAAGATGTTTGTGGCCTATCAGCTTCATTTACTTCAAGGGTAGTAGGTTTAAATGGAGGCGGCTATTGAGCTTTAGTTAATGCACCCTTGCTTGGATTTGGCTTGGGAGGAACCTCTGTTTTTCTATTCAGATCAAAGGTGGTGGCTTTAGCAGTGCATGTTCTAGGCCTTGAGTCATATTTCTTTTGGGGTTGGCCCTCAATAAATCCCTCTTCCCCTATCTCAATATCAAACTAATTTGACAGTTGTGCTACCTCATAATCTTGTTGCGTTAAGTGACTGTTGTAAAAATATGTTTCATTGAAAAGTACAACAACATCATCCACAACATCATTATCTACATCCATCTCCTCAATATGATTGTTTTGGAAAAGAGGTACTAACCTTTGGTCACCATCATTCCTCCTCTCTTTCTGCATTATCTGAGGGGCATCATTCAGCCTTCTAAAATGTTTTGGATTACTGTTACCAACCCCTTGAAAATATTTGTTTGGTTGTTTAGATTCCCATTTCAGTTTAGTTATTTCAGATGTCAAATCCTTCAAAGTTTTTGTCATTTCATCAAGTTTAGGATCAGATGTGGCTGGTTTAGAGGAGGTAAGGAACTCCTCTCTCTGTTTCTTCTTGTATTTATCAGATCTACTCTTTAACCTGTATGATTCCAAGATGTTGGGTTCAACCTCAATGGTTGCTTCTTGCATAGACAACAAGGTGGTGGATCTTCGATCCCTCAACAGAAGGGAGAACTCTACATCAAATGCATTGGTATAAGTGATATGGGCAAAGGCTTCAGTTGGTTTGATATCATATGGAATCCTACCATACATATTATTGAATCTCTTGGTGAAGTTTGAAATAGACTCACCATTCTTTCTCTTAAGGGCCCCAAACTCAGTGATGTAATATAGATAGTGTCTCCTATCTTCCCATTTCTTTATGAAGGCTTCATCTAGCACATCAATATCTGTAATGGAGGCTGGAGGGATATCCCGAAACCATTTCCTAACTTCCCCATCGAGGCTCTTTACAAACAACCTCATCCACACATCTTAATAGTCAATGTTGAAGTTGTCTGCAAAGTTGTAGAAGGCTACGAGATGTTCCTCAGTTTTGACATCCCCTTCCCCATTATATATTGGAAAATGTTTCATGTAATCTGTGGTTGGAAGTGCATGTAATCCTACAGGAAAAACTAGGGTTGTGTATCCAGCAGCAATTATGGCATCCATCCTGTTAACAACCATTGTTTGGGAAATAGGGATATGAAGATTGATTGGAAATACAGATGTGGATGTTGGACTAGATGATGAAGTGGAGGCAGGGGTTAAAATAATCTGAGAGTCCTTGGAATTGTGATTCTCAGGGCTAGAAAATTAAAGCTGCTTGTGATAATGAAGAAAATTGGACTCTTTGGGTGCAGTGTTACCCTTGAGGGATGAGGTATATCTCTGAGCTAAGGTGGATTTTCTTAGCTACATTTCTGGCTCAGAGACTACTTGGAGCATAAAACTCGGAGAGATAATACTTTGAATAAGATAATGAGTAAAGTATATATAATGAAAAAATGTTTTTACAATGGATGAATATTACAATGACGGGGGCCCATTATATAATGGCCCCTATGACTTTTATGGAGAGTCATGATCTTTGGTCATGACTTTTAGTTTATTGTTTAAATTATAATTTATTATTTATTTTGTATTTATTATCTCATTTATTATTATTTTATATATAACATTTCCCTTCCCTTAAAATTTTGCTTTGTCCTCAAAGCAATGATAACAAAAGGTGTAGCTGGAGAAAGTGATCCGACTCCCATGCAACGTCTTCTTTCGGTAGATTTTTCCATTTAATCAGATATTCCTTAATTACTCGAGAACGTATTCTCTTTTCCCAGGTGGCGATAATGGCTTTGGGCTCTAAAATGAATCTTCCTTCCTCATCCAACATAGGAAGTATATTTTGTGCCTTTTTTTGTTGCCCCGAGACTTTATTTAGACATGATACATGAAAGATGTCGATACGACTTTTATCTGGTAAATCCTAGTAAATTACATGTCTGATTTTGCAATTTATTTGATATGGTCCATAAAATTTTGGAGCCAATTTGTTCTTCCCATGTTGTTTAAGGGATAATTGTTTGTGAGGTTGAAGTCTCACAAATACCCAGTCTCCTACTTTGAATTCTCTTTCTATTCGGTTTTGGTCAGCTTGTTGCTTCATTCAGTTCCTTGCAACTGTTAAGTTTTCTTTGAGTAACTGAAGGATTTTCTGACTTTCGTCTAAATGGTCTTCTACTGACGCAAATTTTATGTGGTTGGTGGCCAACTCCTTCCATGATGGAGTTTCATAACCATAAAGATCTTGGAAGGGTGTCATTTTAGTTGATGTGTGATAAGTGGAATTATACCACCACTCAACAAGGTGCAACCATTGAAACCATTTATTTTGTTTGTCAGAGATAAAACAATGGAGATAGGTTTCTAAACATTTATTGACGACTTTTGTTTGACCATCTGTTTGAGAGTGTTAAGTTGAGCTCATATTGAGAGAGGTTCTGGTCTGTTTGCAAAATTCTCTCCAAAAAATCCCTTTAAGTTTGGCATCTTTATCACTGACGATAACCTTAGGGAACCCATGAAGTTTGTAAATAATTTTACAGAATATTTCAGTCGTTTGTTTTGTTGAGTCTATTTTCCTTACTCCAATAAAGTGTGCATACTTAGTTAGTAACATAGTTACCAACTTAATGAGAACTGTGACCTCAAAACGAGAACTCTGGCCCAAAAAACCCATATTTTTCCAAAAAAACATGAAAATCAACCCCAAATCAAAAAATGGTGCTACCAGTAGCACCATTTTTTCAAACGGGTC
>SNQJ01S0230712.1:2905-14257 GCA_010110895.2 Picea sitchensis | reverse complement strand
CTTTAGTAAGAGATAACTATGACTATTGTAACTGTGAGTTTCAACCATGACTGTTGTAACTGTGAGTTTCTAGGTTTACTATTTGCTCATCAGATCCACTTGAGTCAGTGATCTGCATGCTATATATGTAACCTCCATTTGTTTGTTAAGTCATGAAAACGTTTTGTGTTGTGTGAATTAATTCTTCCAACTTTAATTTGTGTAGGGAAGATTCCGGTTATTTTTAAGAGACGAGATTGTGACATGACATAGTGGGAAGAAATTTCTCAATGATGACTGGACGAAAATGATTCCTTTTATCATTAGGGACAAATGAAACTACGAAATGGAGTTTGATGGGATGTTTCTGGTACCGGGACCCCATCTCATAGAACGAAATGTTGATTGTCTTTCTAATTTCCCCGTCCCCTCGGCCTTGTTCGTCCCGACCCCACAATGTCCCTCCGCTTCGCCCCGTTCCATGTGTTCTGCCCCTCCGCAGCTCCCCGTTATGCTAGTCCCATCCCTGCAGTTGGACGTCCACTTGGGCATTCAATGTAGGGTGGCGGATGAGCAGTAGCTGCAAAACTCCTCCCACGCCCATCCTTCCATGTTTTGTCATTGCTCTGGAATCGCTTTGTGCCTGCTCTGCTCCCGCTCTGGGCTAACTGAACCAACTCCTCATTCGACTTGTTCCTGAATCCAGATCCTGCATCTGCCCGGTGAGTTGCTCATCCAAACATCTCTCATCAATATACAACGCCAATGTTCAGTTTGCATCACCTTACTCGTGTTATAGTAAAACAATAGATTGAAAGCTGAAACAATGCATAGGCTATCCATTCCTTTTCTGTTGCCGTTACTTCTCCCCTTCCCATTCCCCCCAATTCTCACTTGTATTTTGTCTCTTGCACTGGGGAGGCAAAGTATTTATCGAATGGTCTATTGCAGCCCAAAGGCGAGTTAGATGGTCTGTACTTGAATGTGATTTGGAAGATGCTCCGGATTTCTGGCTTAATGAAAGAACAAGACCATTCAAGGCCACAACCATCAATCCAAAATCAAGGTCCAAGCAATGGTTGCCCCTTGGTGTGAGCGTAATCAGCGTCTCTGAGTGGTGTCGTCAATCTGGTTGAAGCCATTGAAGCATTTCATGGTGATGATTAGGTTTATCGGGAACCCAAGATCATCCAAGGCCACAAGCATCAATCCAAAATCATGAGAATGAGAACATTTAGGATCAAAGAAATATAATAGTGGTATGAGTTAGTCACATATTAATTGTACTATATGGATTAGGATACAACTCGACAAACACAAAAGTATATCTTGTTCAACATTTGACCTGTTATTGAATCTCTACTGGTCTCTAACAGAGCACACCAATAATTGCAATGCAAACTCTAGTGATTGCATGATTAATACGTGTACACTGTTATGCCTAAAATCTTATTTGTTGGAGCTTGCAAACAAATTCTCTGTTTTATAAATAGAGTTTACAACGAAAATAGGGACTAGGCGCCTACCCACTCAAGAGCACAAATGGGACTCCTAAGAACCTTCAGTCATTCTAATTTCATGAAGTGTAATGGTACAACAACTGAAAATTAGTGCCATGCACTAAGCATTAAATAGGAAAAACAAAACTGGTCCCCTTAACCCCACCACTTGTACAATAGCTACAACACCATGAAAATGGCTACACTGATATTAATATCAATGATATTATTGGCAGGTGATTCACCAATATCAAGAAAAACTATAAGACAAAAGTTACATGGTCAGTTCTATGAAGAATTTTTTATGCGACAAATTTCCCCATATGGTTGATAGAAA
Source organism: Picea sitchensis (assembly GCA_010110895.2). Lineage (NCBI taxonomy): Eukaryota > Viridiplantae > Streptophyta > Pinopsida > Pinales > Pinaceae > Picea > Picea sitchensis. The sequence continues at coordinate 12,442 of SNQJ01S0230712.1, read as the reverse complement.
ATGGCCTTTATATTGTGCACCAACACCCAAAGGCCTATGATATCGAGTGCCTTCTCTCCCTTGAAGCTGTTGATTTAGTGTCAGCAGGATTTACAGAAACAAGACTTAAAGAGCTTCCAGAAGTTTCAGAACTTCTATTTACTGAATGTGCTTTGTTCGACCATAACTTATTGAAAATCTTCTTTGACCTTGATGGTAACAAAAGTATACCTCATGCTTTTGTAATTTTTATTGCTTCATGCTGCATGTTAGTTCCTTCTCTTTCTGTTTCATCTATTCTAATCTTCATTGAAGCTATATCTCCCTTAAAATCATCATGCACTGCTTCCCACTCATCTTCAGGATTAGCCGACGACTGAGAACTTTCTTGAGATCCATTTTCCTGGGGTAAGAGAGCTTTGACATTACTAGGCAAGTCATTCAACAATAATCCACCTGACATGGCTGTTCTCACATGCTCAAAGAAGAGAACCTGCACAACCACATGCAGAGGTACCTTTTGCAGATATACAACATATATTATATCTCTGGCCAGTACTGGTACTACAAGTAAGAACACTTCTCTCAAGTTACTAACATATATTATTAGTTACTGAATGTTGTATATATAAAACATTCAGTAACTAATAATTGAATGTCCATACTCAAATATTTTGTGGGAAATTATCGCATTGTTTATTACAAAATATATAAAAACAGATCTGTCTAAAGATCTCTAATAGTACAATCATACAACAAAAACAATATCTCTGTATAATATATGTTGTAACTTTTAGCCTTTTCCAATTGGAAGTGTTGTAATGAATTTCTTTGTATGATGCTATTGTAACAACAAAGCACCCAAATCAGCCACACATATGCACAACACCATAGAAAACTATCCAAAGTACACTCTCTAACATTCTGCAATAGTGAAAGCAAAGCCAAAGAGGTATTCTCTTTGGCCACCTAAACAATTCAATTAGTAATGGAGGACAAAGCCATGCATATAGCCCCAACCAAGCCTACTCTACCTCCAAAATTCCATGAGACTCGAGTATACTTGTAACACCTCAAAGACTAGAAAGTTGAGGTCCAATTGTCAATTGTTAACCTAAAGGCAAAGACAATAGAGTTGGAGGCAATAGAAAATGTTTTGGAATAACTAGTGGTTTGTTTGTCAACTTTTCTGACTTGTCTTGCAGATCTTTTGGTTCTTTCTCCCTGCCCACCTCTAGGATCTCTAGAAGACATCAGAGAAAATGCACGTTTAACAATCTCTATGGAATAGTCAGCGCGTGAGATGAGCATTAATCTTTGTTTAAAATGTAATTAGAGTTTTTTAGCTTGCTACTTATACGACAATATAGCAATAGTTGTTGGTGGAAGCATAAGATAGTGAACAAACTTTAAGTCCCCATGACCTTTCAAAGTTTACTATCAATGTGTAAACTTCCATAGTCTATCTAAATTTTGGCCTATCCATGGAATATGATTGACCAATACTTTTTAATAAAAAAGTTTCAATTAAAAATATATATACATCTAATCATATTAGACCAGATCATCAGGTAACACCATCTATTATCCAAACCTTTCACCTTCAATATAGTTTTGCTCCCATTCATTTAAGTTCACTAGTTGCATTATTCTAAATTTATAGAATGCTTATATCTATTATCTAAAGCCATTCACCCTCAATATTGTTTTTCTCCTATTCATTTAAGTTCACTTGGTTGCATTGATCCTAAATTTAGAATATACTTATTATATAACAAAAAACAATAAGGCATCTAATCCATTCTATTTGAGATAAATTTGAGTTTTTAGAAAAGATGCAGTCAAAGCCAACATATTGGTTCCATCTACATTAGTAGGAAAGGGAACCTTTTGAAAGGAGATCATTCTTTGAAGTACATTTTTATTGATTAGTAATGAAATACAAGATGCATTTTAAAACCTAAAACTGTATCATATATATGGTAATAATAAATAAAAGTTTTAACAAGCCTTGGTGTGGTCAATGTTTATACATTTTATGCTTACTTGCATGTTTTTCAATGTATATCTTTTAACATTACTATCACAAGCATGAAAAACTATGGAAGTCATAGTGGTGATCTGCTTTAGAAACACAACCTTTATTATTACAAATATTAAACTTTTATATAGTACTACATATCTAAAATAAAATTGCCAGCTTCCAAACATGCAAACTTCCTTCTCTAACATGATGGCACATTCTTAACTATTATCATTTCTGATTGTTTAATGTAAGAAATCTTTCTAAGTACATACTTATAGTCTACCGTGAGGCTCGAACTCCTAGACTATGTTCTTCTTTATCATGTATCTATAGTTTGCAGCCTTCTTCTTGCTTGATGAGGAGTTGTCTGTTATTAGAACTACCTTTCTTGCCTCTGATGCCTTGAAGGAATTGCAAATTGGCTCATCAGATGAAGACAACTTTCTATTCTTGTCAATTAGAGTTGCATAGCTTTTATGTGCACTTGGGACAAACTCATCCCAATAGGTAACATCCCACCTACCAACTATGAGGTCCCACAGAATTGTTGCTCCCGCCTGAACAATATACTTATGCAACAAAAGTAAAAACAACTTTTAGTCTTTTGCTAAACAAAAATGCATAGCCTAATATCAATAAAATTGAGGAGTCAAGCACAAACTTGAATCCCCAAAACAGAAAGAGGAATTTCTACACAATTATTCACTTTATGCTTAAATGTGAGAATTCTCGGTAAGATCATATCTATAAAACTTGAAGGAATTTAAAAATAAATAAATAAAAACCAATCGCATAGATCTTGAGGATGAACTCGATCTCAAATCCAACATCCATAAAATTTATGCCCAAAACTAAACCGCGTCAAATTCAGAAGTATATTGGAAACAAAATTGAATCCAAAGAGCCAAATTTAAATGCAGGAACTATCACATAGTCTGCAAACTTGAGCAATTTTTGACATACATTACCTCCACTCCCTTGATCTCAAGATTGATTTTCTCCCCAGCTCTAATGGAGAACTCTATTGCAGGCTTGTGAGGTCCAAAATATTTATCTTTGGGCCTACTAAGTCCCCCATACTGTATAGGCACATTCTCTTGAGATATAAATATGCAAGTAAAATCAAATATTAAATAAGTTTCTAGGAAAATTCCATTGAATATATCCTTCATTCTATCCTATAATCAGAGTCCTCAATTGAGGTTAAGCATATTTTCACTGCATCAGAGAAGGAATTTCACATACTTGTACAAGGTCTCTGTGACTTTTCCTTCACGTGCTATGACGAATTTTCTCTTGGTACGTTGTGTCAGGAAAGGGATCGACATGGAATATAGTGCACTGAAATACCATGGGACATTGATGAATACCTAGGAAATAGAGAAAACACAAATTAAGAGGTGATTTGTCAATTTGATAAAACTGAGTATAATATCTTCTCTCTTTTAGAACCTAACAAAAACCCAAGCTTGAAACTGAATATAGAAAAAGACTTAATTACATACAGAATACTTGACAATTAGCACGATTGGAGAAATCCTTAAACATTGTACTTGAAATCAGATCATTTTGAATCCTAGTAGAGGCAATGGAAGTCAGAAGCCACAAGCCAAAGGTAGTATGTTTCAGGATCTGTAATCTAGAATTGTATGAGATGGGAATTCAAGTCCTAGAAAGGTACAAAATAGTCCATTACTTCATAGAGTGACTTCATTTTCTTCAAAATCTTGGGATAAGATAGAAGGGAAGGGTTTCCTCCATGAGTTTCTTGAGAAAATCCTAGTTCACTCACTGTATTATGTAACAGTGGGGGCTATCTTGACCCAATGGGGTTATCTCAACTGGTTGTCACCAATGTTGTTGGGCATTTGTTTAGTTTCATGCCAGCAGGTGCCCTGCTTGAATCCCATTGGGTAAGGTGCGCTAGTCTACACCAATGGAATTATTAGGAAATCAGGATGCCATAACAAATGTGGTGAAGCATCCCTTGGGTTTCGGACGAGGTTTTCCTTGGAAACAAAACAGTGAGAGTTATCTTGACCATGAAAAACATTACCCCTGAGGGCATATTGTGATCATACAAAGAATTGACTATATATGTTACTCCATCTTTGAACCATGCAATTTTGGGTGAAAAGGACAATGAGGCTGAACTTAAAAGGTCACAAAAATGATCTACTAAGATAAAAAAAAAAGGTTATGATTTGAGAAACAAAACAGTGAATGCGGATGGAACAAGAAAAACTTGAGAGAAGTTTTCTTCGCTCACTGAAACACCATGCAAATACGTGTAACTCCTCATCGCTTCCAACATTGCATAGACTCTCTTAATCATTAGGAAAAGTAAAAATAACAATTGGAGGACATGGGCACTAGAAACAATAGCTAATAGCCATTTCATTGGTAAGATTGGCATAGTGTTAAACCATTAACCAGGTCTCCATTCTGGTTGTGATCTGCTATGGCACCCAAATGGTATGAGCCTTAGAAAAATAGAGGCCCAGTGGAAGCCCTGGATGATTTTGATGGAATAGATACCCTTCAGGAACCTAAGCAAAAGGTCCATTCCTTGAAGTGCATCCCATCTGGACATGTTTCTTAAAGCACTTCTAAAAGGGGGAAAATTACGAAAAAGAAAGAAAGAGTAACAAATTGCTAAACATCGTTCATGTACTCATTGTGCATAAACTTTTGGGGGGAAACTATTGCATTTTCACAGTATGAAAGAATATGAAACAATAACTAATAATTGAATGTCCATACTCAAATATTTCATGGGAAATTATCGCATTGTTTAGTACAAAATATATAAAAAAAGATCTGTCTAAAGATCTCTAATAATACAATCATACACAAAAAAATAAATTGTATAATATATGTTGTAACGTTTAGCCTTTTCCAAATGGAAGTGAGATTAGTAGCTTTTGAAGATATACAAATCTAGTTGTCCTTTTACTTTTCCTATGATTTGGAAATTGAAATTGAAAAATATAATTTGATATAGCAAAGTGTGTGCTTATGGTAATAAATTGAGCTCTTTAGAATATTAGCATTTGTAACTGTAAGAGAAGGATTAAAATGCAAATCTTTTGAATAGTGTTACATTTTTCCTAATATGTATACACATTGTTTGTAGACATTGATACAAAATGGTAAAGAAATGGAAGACTATCATGGACCTCCCGGTGCAAGACCCAAAAGACGAGATCATCTTTTCTAATGAAGATTTGGTCTGGTCTGAAGTATATGGAAACAAATTGAGCATCGATCGAGTTGCAAGAATCCATTTACTTAGAGTTCCTAACTTTATTAGAGGGGAAGAAAAGAATCCAATAGCTTCGTGCACTTTCATTCGCCGACAAAACAAACCCCCAAGCTCAAGGGCTAGTGCTTCCTTGATATATGAGTTGTAAGTATTTTAAACGGTCCTTGATTAACTGTTGGTAACAATAACACTTTATTATTTCTGATATGTATTAACATTTCACAATTTCTTATGCAATTATGCTTGCTCATAAGACCCACGGGACAATAGAGGAAAATATACAACACAATCATTTGTGCAAAAGAGGGGTTGTCTGTGCCATTTTATAGTAAAGGTTATGGTTCAAAGCCCTAATATAGAAATTTTGACATATAGCATGTATGATCATGAAGATGAGAATGGATGGCCCTGTCATGGCAAACATGACACTTCAGGTGAGTCTAGGTACAAGCATAAGCCAAGGCTTTCAAGGGACATAGTTTCATACGTGGAAAGTTGTTTTTTTTTGGAAGTGCCTATTGACACATTGTGTGAAATGCACATAAATAAATATGTTGACATGGATGCGGTAGATATAGATACAGAATTTTTCTTGTGTAGAAAAGATGTTGCAAATATCTACAATCGTTTGATGAAGAGGAACTACCAGTTGAACAAAAGGGATGAAAAGAGTGTGAACCTTTGGTATGAAAAACACAAGGATAATTTTTTCTTTTACCAGAAGCCCAATGGTGGAGATGTCCCTTTCATAGCTAGATTCCAAACAAAATGGATGTTGGATACCATGGTTAGGCTATCGCATAATAGCACAATATCCATGGATTCAACATTCAATACAAATAAATATGGGGTGAGTGTGTTTTCAATGATTGATTTAGTATAATCATTTGAGTTGGCTAGTTCAATATTATTGGTGACCAAATTGGACTACACATGTTTTTTTAATATGACAGTATCAATTGTACATACTCGTGGCCTTCGATGAACAACAAAGTGGGGTGCCAGTAGCATGGGTGGTGGCATCACGAAACACATAAGAGGATATTGCACTATGGTTGGAGAAACTCATGCATAGGTGTTACCAAATACTCCCCGATTGGAAAGTGAGTGCCTTCATGGTTGATGATGCATTGGCTGAAATTGCCGCTTTGAGGTAACTTCAAATTTGTTATTTTGCATTGTAACTTATATTTACAGGAAAATTGTCTCACCTAACATGAATTGAATGTGGTAGGAGGATCACAAGGACCGAAGTGATCTTGTGTGTTTGGCATGTAAGGAGGGAAGGCTAAAAAATGTGAATCATTTGGCTAGTAGTCCAGAAATGTGAAAGATATGTTCAATGAGCTAGGTTGTATCATGAATAATTGTTCCAAAGATGAAGTGGGCAATGCAATCAATCATTTTTTCATCAAATTTTCAAATGAAGAGAATTTTTTGGACTATTTTCAGAAGAATTGGGTTACTGGTGATAAGATTAGTAAGTTCACATACTCGTTCTTGAGTTTCCATTTTTGTGTTTCATAAACATGAGATATCTCCGCTAACTTGGTTTTTTATATTTAGGGATGTGGGTCAAAGGATGTCAAGATTTTCCCCATGCAAATCAAGACAAACAATGTTGTTGAGTCATACCATAGTTGAAGACAAACTTTCTATCCGATCGAAGAAAAAAATGTGCTCAAAGGATGGATTGGTTGTTTTATATCCTCTTAACAAATGTTGAACCTTGTTATCGATTCAAGGAAATTTTGAAAAAAGAAGGGTATTTGAACAACTACAAGAAAGAGAAGCAACTTGAATCATCAACAAAAAAGGCTAGAAGAATTCCAGATAGTGATTTCAAACCTCATGAGAGTAGATATCACGCTTACTGGGTTAGAAGTCAAACTAATCGCAATAAGCAATATCTTGTCACTTGGTATTGTATCAATTTTATAGCTTGTGATTGCCCATGGTTTATTCGGGGAAACATTTGTAAGCATTCCATAAAGGTGGATTAGTTGTATTCTTCCTTAAGGGATTCAAACCCTTTATTGGACTAAGATCCAACACTCAATTCAAAAAATGTGCCTCCTGTTAGCGACAATTCTTGTCTTGGGCTCGAGAGCATCCAGGTCTGTAGGTTGCATGAAGAATTCCCAAGCGTAGCACTTAAAGCCCCATTGCAGGCTAAAAATCAAGTGAGCGGGCGAAATTATGTTGCCAAACAACCCAGATTCGTCCATAGGAGCAGATTGACGGTCGACGGGAAATCACGGTTAGTGGAGTTGCGCCAGGATTAGCACGATGAGTAGCGTCCATATACATTCATGAAGAATCTCGACTGTCCATCCAAAAGGACACGTGGTGTGCGATAATGTCATGTCAGCATTCGAGGATTCGAGGGGTAAGAGCTCCTCGTCATTTTACATCTCAAAACCCCGAACCCTGAAACGTCGATAAGTGCCTTTGAAGCTAAGCCCATGGTCCTAGCACCCGGTCATGTCAAGCGAGCCTGATAACGGAGGCAGCCCTCTTCTAACATCAAATGTCATCTCGATCGTTCCTTTGGAGGACACGCGACGCACATCCGTGCTTTCGCGGTTTGGTCAATCGGGATTTTGAGAAGCGTTGCATCATGAACCCCCGGTGCCAGAAGTCCCGAAAGAATCAGGACCGTTCATCTGAAGAACACGTGGCGTAGATCTGAGTCACAGGTGGGGCCTTTCGAGATTTTCATAGTGAAAACACCGAAGTCATCTCAGCCGTCCATCCATCGATGAAACTCGGGTGCATTAGACTTAAAGGGGGTATGGGTCTGGGCGGCCAGGACCTGCGCACTCATATCTATAGTCAGGAATGAATTCCGGAGGCCCCCCTCCATTCTACCTTTAAGCGGAAGGGGGGGTCCGGAATTGAGCGCGCAGCTCTCTAGCGGCCTGGATCGAGGCGCCTAAATCAACGACTGAGGCTTCATTCCGGACCCCCCTTGCCTTTCTGCCTTTAATCGGGGGGGGGGGGTCCGGAATTGATGTGTTATTATTGTGGGGCCCCTTGCCTGACGTGTCACCTTTGGTATCATCCTCTCTGTTGCCACCTGTTCTCCACCTACCGCCTTCCTCTTCCCCTATCATCTATCCAACTTTCCTCTCTCCATCCACATGGCACCTCCTCAGCTAGTCATCCTCTCATCTTCTGCCATGTGTCCCTCTCATTCCTAGTCACCTCCTCATGTACTCCCGCACTCCATGCTCCTTCCTCCTCTGTCCTATTCAGACCGCGTGGCATTCCTCAGCTGATGTCATAGCTCCCATTTCTTCTCCATCACCTCCATAGTATTGACGCCTTTAACCTCCATCACACCCTCATCCACATCCTCCATAGGGGTCCCTCACAGTAGTCCAGCGAAGTAGCGTCCAAAGAAAAACCGTTCGACTGATCCAGGTGGCACCATTAGGAGACCTCCACGTCCCAGAAGGCAGAGTTGACCGAGGACGTCCCCAGTCCCAAGGATGCAGTTATGGCGGTTGTTGATGGTGGTTGAGCGTCATTTCCACCATAAAGAGGAAGGTCCGACAAAGGACCAATTCACGTCGACTCACCTGTAGTAGGACAGTCTGAAATCTGATGGCGTCTATCATAGGCACACGATCGTCCAGAGTCTACATGCGCAGACTGTCAGAAGACATGTAGACGCAATGTTTTTAATGCAACATCTTATTTTTGTTGCTGTTGTTGTTTTGAGTATATGAAGGCGTTTTCGCCAATTTTGTAAGCATCGATGGTTGAGCGAGGCTCCCGATGGTAAACTTTAATGAAGCACTATTTTCCTGGTTATGTCTGGACTCTTGAGACTTCTTGTCTAATGAATGTTAGTTTTTCTTTCGCGTCTTTGTCTACACTGTATTAGAACGGCTCGGAATTGGAGAATCCAGTCGAGCGATAATTGTTATAGGATGATGTAGAATTTGATCACTGTAACAGTTGCACTGTTTCTGATCGGTCCCTGTGATTTTCTTAAGCGCTGAACGACTTGGAATTGGAGAATCCAGTCAAGTCCCCCCTCTCAGTTCCTCGAAGCTCTGAACCAGAGGATCTCGCATTCAGATTTTTTCTTCTACAAATTACTGAAAGGCCTGTTGCCCGAGGTAGTTTGTCCACTCCTCTCACCAAGTCTTCAACGTGCTCATTTTCAAATCAACCCACTAACTGTAGTTAGATCAAGACCTCCTTTGTTCCTCGCATGCCGGACCCAGTCCCTGAGTTTGAGTGATATCTTCCCGAG
>SNQJ01S0230711.1:0-14286 GCA_010110895.2 Picea sitchensis | reverse complement strand
AAATTTCTCCAACAACTTCAACCTTGATGGAAAACCATTAAGGATTGAAGTCGAGGACATTTGTTTCTTGACAGAATTGTCATGTTGGGGTGAGGTGATCAACCTCAAAGCTCGGGGAGCTGGGAGAAACATGGAAATCAAGGAATACATAGATGCTCATTGCATTGCAGGGACCGAGACGGTCAGGAGCCAACTCCCCATTAGAGTGATAAAAAATATTAGCCTCAATATTTTTTTCCTCATTTTGACACAAATCATAGGATCAACCTCTTTTCACTAGGCATCGAGGCCACTTATGTTCTACTCAGTGGAGTGATTGAGACCCACTGTGTATGACTAGTGCACCTCACTATTGGATAACATGAAGAGCCAATTGACAGAATGCAAACAAGGTAGTAAAAGGAACTTCAGGTTTACTTCTATCATGTGTATATTTTTACTTGAGAAGGTTCCAGTATTGGGACCTAGAGTTGAGATTATTCTGTGTGGATCTCACGATCTAGCCATTGCACGATGGACCGAGTTATTGAGGCGACAGAGAGGAGGTAGGGTGCCAACACCCTACAATGATGACTTGTTCTTATGGTGGAGACAACATGTGATAGCTCTAGATGACTACCCTTACAAAAGGATCGAGTTCAAAGGATATCCTGAGATTCCATTACCACCAGGGTCTGCCTATGGAGACATAGGTATGTCAAAGTTTTTTAAATATTTCATTTTTTTGTATTTTTGTATAGGAAAATAATTTTTTTTTGGGATGATGTTAAGTACTAATTATACATGTATGTGATGGAGACGTAGGTCCACAATGTTCATAATGACTTCCACGACATCGTTGGAGGCACCGGGGAGATGAGACTATGAGAGGGGACACAGAGAGAGTCCTTTAAATTGTGCAAGGAAACCTGTGTCGTTTGACACCAAGGATTCTTATTGTTCAAGTGGAGGATCTGTCAGAGGCTATCTAGGAGTCGATGGTAGGTGTGCCCCATGCTTGGGAAGAAATCTTTTAGAGTCTCGCAAATGCTATATTTTTCTATCATGACACTCATCTGGCACCACAAGAGTAGATGTCATGACTATTTTATGATTGGATGCATATGTATATTGAGTGTGTTAGCCCCAATTTTGTACCATAAACATCATATTTTTTGATATATATATAAAAACATGGTTCTTCGGATTTACTTATTATACGATGTGTACATTGATGAGAATGTTTTCTTTGCTTGAGTTATGTGACAAATGCCAATCTAAAACAAAATTATCATATTCATCGGATACATAATTAGAAATAATAGGTAATAAAATCAATCTGTCATTTCAAAATTTGTACCTATAGGAATCGTCAGAGTAGAGTAGGGTCACACGAATGGTAACTGCCATTCCATTGACATAATACTAACTGCAATTCTAGGCGAACCTCTAAAGAGTGAATACCATGTGAAATGGCATCATGAAAAATTTCTATAATGATGCTATATTCGGCCACATTATTCATGGATGGTCGTAGGCATACGCCACCTGAATACACCAGTAGACCCTCCAATGAGTAAACAACCCAAGCGACAGAAACCAAGTTATGTGTATGACGACTGGACCCGTATGTGAATCCCAAGTAGATCGAGGAATCTGTTGACATCTACCAACCAAGGGAAAACTCGATAAGAAAGCTGAAGATGAAAATAAAGGGAAAAGATATATAAACTAAATTACATTACTATACAAAGAGTTATGCCCAAGCTTGGGGCTCAAGAATAATATCTTTTCAAATAACGCCCATTCCTGGGCTCAACAAACATATTCCATTCATAATCTTCTAATTCACATGATATTTTTTCTAAGACACATCACACGATATAGGGACCGTGCCACATGGGATTTAACTTTCCTGCCCCTAGTGGTTCTTTTGTTTGATCATATATAAGGACCAAGTCACCCTTAGATTACAACTGAGGACATCTAGATGTATCGTATTGGACCTTCACATGTATTTTATTTTCTTCGATAGCCATAGAGGCATCTCAACACTTCTCATCTAGACTCTCTAGGTGTACGAGGCATCATTCGACATTGCAAGTGTGAGGCAGGAGCACAACTACCAATCTAAGAGAAGGAATTTCACATTCAATAGTTAAGATAGACTCCACATTGTGTACTATCTGGAAAGAAGAAAAACCGTTGGAAGTCTTATCCGAGGTTTGGTATGCCCAAAGTGTTGGATAAAACATGATATGGCAGTCATATTTTCTCTGGTTGAATTTTTTTTCCAAAATGGTCTAGAGAGACTTGTTCATGACCTATACTTGTCCATTCTCTTGGGGGTAGTAAGGGGAAGAATGACCATGCTTAAATCCTGGTTTAGCTTCTAGTTCTTCCATCATTTCATTCTGAATGTGACTTCCATGATCAATGACAATCTCACTTGGGATTCCAAACCTGACTATAATTTGATTGACTACGAAGAAGGAAACAATCTTCCCATTGGATTTAACTCTAGGCATGGCCTTTTACCACTTATTAAATTAGTCCATGGCCACGATAATGTGTTGATGCCCCCCAACCAAGGTTGGGTTCCAATCCACAAAGTGCACCCTCCACTTGGTTAAGGGACCGAAAGTAATGACTGGATGGAGAGGGTCTGGATGCAAGTGCATTTTCCAAGTGAACACCTGACTCGGGTGTAACTTCTTAACTGTTTCGATGAAATTTTGAAGTATAGATGGACATAAATAACCATCTCACTAAATTTTATGGGTCGTCGCAAGCCCGGATAGATGACCACCACAAGCCCCACTGTGGCAATCGTTTAGAACATAATCAGCTTCTTCATGATTTAAACAACGACAAAGGATATTGTCTACTCCTCGACGATATAGAGTGTTGCAATGATAAGGTAGTTCTTATCTTGGTATCGTATACATCGTCAGTCATCTTGTGTGAGATGCTGAGGGAACTTCAAATTTTGAAGATAGAGAACAATCTCTCCATGCCAAGGGTCTAATGAAGAGACAAGGAAAATGTGGCATCCACAAATGAATGAACATGAATAACATCCTCGTCTACTCAAGGGAAGTTGTATATTGACTCTGGAAAAACTCGTGATTTTTTGGATTTCTCAGAAGAGAAATCGAGATCGAACTCTTGTAGAATGACAATTCATTTATTGTATTTCCCCCCTATGATATGCCTGGTAAGGATGTATTGAAATGGATTGACATTGGCCACCACAATAGTTTTTCAAAGAAATATATAATGTCATAACCATTGGACTATGTGAACAACAACCAAAGCTATCTTTTCAACATGAGAATATTTGAGTTCAGGGCTAACTAAGTTTTGACTAAGGTAGTAAATGACATGCTCACAGAGCTCATCTTCCTCCTGAAACAACACCATACCAATCGTCTCTTCGGACCCGATGACATAAAGAAAGTAATCTCTACTGTAGTTTGGAGACTTCAGTAGAGACGTCGATACCAAGAATTTCTTCAAAGCATCCAAGGATTCATGGGCTCGATCATCCTAGATAAAAGGAGTGTCCTTCTTCAAGAGATGCATGAAACCCTTAGTAATATTAGCATAGTTCACTATAAACTAGCATAAAAAATTATCTTTCCCCTATAAACCTTGAAGTTGGTGAATAGTGCGTTGGAGAGGCAATCGAAGTATTTACTCAACCTTTAAAAAATACACCATGATCCTAGTCTCAGATACTAAAAATCCTAGAAGACAACCTGAACTAATGCAAAAGATGCATTTATGAGGGTTCAACCGGATGCGATAATGGTGACATATTTCAAATACTAGTTGAATGTGCTTAACGTGATCCACTCTCTTACGGGAGTGAGCAATATGATAGTCAAGATAGGAAGACTATATGCTTGAGATTGTGAAATGTGAAGGTCATAGCTCATTGGAAGGTTGATCCGACATTTTTATGGACAAAAGGCATATTCTCGTATACGAAATTACCCGAAGGGAAAATAAAGGTCATCTTGTGTTGGTCCTCAGGTTGAATCTGAATTTGGTTATACCTCAAAAATCCATCCATGAAAGAAAAAAACTCCCTTCTTACACACTCGTCGAGATTATGAACAATGAAGGGTGTTGAGAAGCTGTCATTAGGAAATGCATTGTTTAGGTCATGAAAATCCATGCCTACACAGATGGTTCCTTGTTTTTTATTTATAGGAATGGGATTGGATAACCATTCATTCAAGGGAACCGATTAGATAAAGCCTACATTAAGCAATTTTTGAACCTCTTCCTTAATATCAAGGGCCGTTCAGGGATTGATAGCTCTAAGATGTTGTGGAGCATGATTAGCATCCAGGTAAGTTTTAATCTCATGATCAAAAATTTGAGGGTCGATTCCTAGCATCTCTTCATATGAACAAGGGAATACATCTCGAAATTCCTTGAAGAGTTCGGTGTAGATCGGAATTTCTTCTGGCGAGCAATATTCATCGATGTATACATTCTGAATCTTTCCAGGGATACGAGATATATTGATCGTGATGGTAGGGGATATACTCGCCATGTTGTCTTCGGAATAAATTCCATGCATATCAAGTGGGACTATGGCGTGACTGACTATCTCACTCAAAGTAGATCTAAAGTCATCTTGTTCAATTCTAGGAAGCTCTGGGAGAAAATAAGAGCGATGATGCATATCATCCCAAGGTTTTTCAGAACCATTCATGGAATCGATGATAGATTCATCTAAAGGAAAATCATCATTAAGGAAATCACATGAACAAGATGACCAAGTGGTCCACAAGGGCTCTAGGATAGGATCCTTCTCATTTGTCTGCGAGGTAAAAGGATCCAGATCGACGGAAGAGTCAAGAACAACTTGGTATGCAATATCTACTATCGATAGTGGAATGGCCATTCCATAATGTGATTGACTTTCACAAAACATCATCGAGGAAGGTAGGGTCCAAGGATCGTTAAATAGGAATTTAAGAAAGGAACAAACCTCTCTGACAAAACGAGCTTACTGGACATGGTGTAAATATGGTAAACTGGTGCCATGAAGTTGAAGGTACCCATAAGGGATGAATACATTCTGACATCGATATTCTTAGTTTCTGGCTGAGAATTTTCGATCATATTGACCAACGGTCCAATAGATGCACTGGGAATTGCATACACAAAGGACAACTAATCGATCATCATGATATTCCCATCATGAGGAAAACAAAGAGTATGGAATATGGACGATACAATTTTAGTCATAGCGTAAGTTCAATTGCATCCTAGTAAAAATTTGTAGTCGAGGGGTGCATCAACCACCTTGACATCCACCTAAACTATCTTCTCACCTAACTAAACCGAAAATTAAGGAAGAATACCATGAGGGTGGAAGGAACGACTGTCAAAATAATTCAACATGGTAGGAGACTGAGAAAGGGTCAGAGAGCTGAGGGATTTCCAACATAATAGGGACATCACACATGTTGCAACGTTTTCATAAAAAAAAGTACGCTTGATGGTATACTTCGAGTAACCGATGTGGATTTGGAATGCCACATGGTAAGGCAAGCGAGGCTTCACATACGTGACGCCAAACTTGATAAATTTTGAGCCACAAGGATCTAGAGCTTCTAATGTCGTTAGCAAGGAATTCCTCTGTGAAGGACATGTATGGAGTACCTCTAGAGCTAACATCGCATAAGGGTTTTGAACCAGGTCCTCAACAATAGAGTAATTCTCGGCTATAGCATTAAGATTGTGGGTAGAGATCTTAAGTACTCCTTTCAAAATACGAGGCGGGGGATCTGGTTTTTCAATCTGTAAAGGAATCTCTGAAGGAGGGGGAGACTCTATACCAAGTACAATCAATGGAGAACTATAATCGTGAGATTGAGTGTCTACATTAACCTTACATTTAACCATATTGATGCATAAACGTTCATCATCTTGTGTCGGTGGATTTTGACTCCCACTCACCACATTTTCTCCATTCGAGGAGCTCGAGGCCATGTGTTGGTTATTTGGAAAAGGATTACTCATCACGGCAGGCGATAGAGATAAAATCTTTGCAGCTTCCACAATTTTGGGGAATAAATGGGTAAGGTGATCATTTGTACAAAGATTACAGGGAAACTTCACCTTCTTACTTTACTTCTTTCCCTCACCAGCATTATTATTCATCTTCTCATTATTACCATTTTCCTTGGGTTTATTATTATTATTCTCACCCCTACAATTATTATTACGTCCTTTTTTTTATTCCCTCCTGGTTGTTGGTTACCAGTCTGGTCAGTCGATGATTTTACATAATGTACATCCATCGACTGAGTGGGATTGGAGGACACACATGAATCTATTCCTCCTATAGACTAGTTTAGAGACAAGTCTTTAAAATGGCTTGTCACCGATTATGTGGATTTCACATTGATGGAGCCCACAATGCCATCAGTATGAGGCCCAGGATTTTTTCTAGGGTCATAGTTTGACCTCAATGCATCAGGAAGAATCTTGTATAACATCCTAGACTGAGCATATATACGATCTAACTGTTTGGATTTAAAAATCACTTCTTCCTTAGAAGTAACCCTGGATGTAGTAAGATCCTTTGAAATATAAGGTAGGAAAGATTTAAGGAACCACTCTAGCAAGAATTTCAGGGGTATGTAAGTGTTGATCAATCTCTTCCATCTACACCACTCTTGGATTTGATCCAAGATATGAGTGGCCCTGTCCTGACAAAAGGTCAACACAAGTTCGATGCTAGCATTGTAAGGAGCCAACAACTGGAAATGGATGAGGAAGACTAAAAAAAAATGATTAAAATTTTTGTATGCCCCCCTAGGTAGCTCAATATACCATTTCACGGAAACCCGTGTGAGGGTGCGTTGAAAAAATCTTAATCGAATAAAATCATCATTAAGGGAATTCAAAGAGCACCAAAGGTGAAAAGTGGTAACGTGATCACCAGGATCCTCACGAGTTCTTCCCTTGAATTTTGGAATATTTGAAGGAATCTTAGTGGGGATAGAGGGTCATGATGTATCATGATGCAAAACATCATTCATTAACTTAGACACGTCTCACAATTTGAGTGTGGCTGAAAAAGGGATATGGGGTTGTGACATCTAACCCTAAGCTCCATGGAAAGATTGTGGTTTTGGAATCACAACCCATCCAGGTTTCTGGTAAGCACCATGGCCCTGTCTCAGATTAAAAGATCCTCCTCTAGACTTATTCATAAGGGGTTATTTGGGAACCATTCCAATAGGAATTTTCTGATGAGGGTTATCAAAAATTCCCACAGTCGGAGTGGCTCTGAGTTGGAGTTTTCTCAAGGTATGAAAATGATCTCCTCTAGTTGTGAATACGAAGGATAAAGGTGGATTCGTCATGCCAAACATGTTCGTCATAATTGATATAGAGGAGGTGGGTGTGAAGGATGGGACATGAGCAGTAGCTTGTCTTCCAAGTTGGTTACTCCATCGAGAAACAACATGATTAAACCTGGGATTAAGAGGAGTAATGCCTCCAATGGTAGGAATCATTTGAGGGACATGAGTGCCACCAAAAGAGAATTCAGTATGTGGAGGAGTTGTGCCCCCAAGTCCAATTCTAGTATTCATACCATCCGCTGGGATGGAGTTTGAAAATTGAGATGTGAAGTTCGGCATACCATAAGAAAAAGGAATAGAGGGCATAGGGATAGACTGAACAATATATCTGAGTGAGTGAAAAAATACCCAAAAGGGTTCATGGCTATAGGTTGAGTATTCACTATAGGATGGGCATAGGTTATGATAGGCACCTTTGACACTACAACCATCATGGTTGAAGGTGTCAAAGGGGTACCGTTAAGTATAGTAGGTATGGAAGTCTAAGGGCTCCCAATATCTTGCTGAATCGATTCATTACCCATCCTTCTATGATCACAAGTCTAATAAGTGGAGGTGTGTGTACCATGTTTGACAACTTTACGCCTTTTAGAAGGTAAATACTCAAAATGCGATGATAACTATAAAAAGCGATGAGACCTGTGGGGAGTATCATCTGGCTCCATGATGACTCAATACTTGAGATATTAAATACAAATCCTAAGGCCAACTAGTAATCAAAGAGCACACCAAAAATAATCAAATGGCCAATATGAACACAAATAGGATAAAGTGGTTGAAAGGGACCTCCCTCTCTAAAGTAGGTATGCCTCACCCAAGAGGAGAGTAAGACTCCTCTGCTAAAGATCAAATGTATCATAATCATTTATAAGGGTCCTCGTGGGATTAACAAACAGTCAATCAGATCCCCTCATAGAGGTAATCCTCCATAAAGGTTGTGTGATGTCCGACCCTTATCTGACACAAGGTACCTGCAGAATAACCCCTGCAAGTAATATTGTGGTAACTATGTCAAGAAACTAAGAAACCATGATATAATCGATCAACATGCAAACAGTCGTAAGTTAGGTCCACCATATGGGAGGGTAACAAATATTGAAACCTTGAAAGCACCGCCTCTCACAGAGGTAAGGGTACTAGAAATATCCCCATATATGAACAGATCCAAAGAAATATATTTGATGCTAAGAAGGTATCAAGGCGATATCCCTTCAACCAACATCATGTGACCTCATGATTAACTCCAATGTAAGAGGGGCCTCTATTTATTACCAATTATACAATGGATTTATCCACTCCCTTATTCAGACACATATGTTGATTTAATATCCTTGGAGAAGTTTCCTCACAAAATCCTATTCCAAGGCTCTAAATCCTAAGCTATTTTGTGCACCCTAAACAAATAAAATTGTTACTAATAAATTTTAAATTATAGCATTACTTTTAGTGGCCTTGCTTACTCAAAAAGGTGTGGTCGTGAAACTAGTGATGTTATGACTCAACAAGTAAAGTAAATGAATACAAATACAATGCAAAGTCTTAACTTCAATTCTCAATAAATGATATGTTTTTTTCCAAAATGAAATTCTCAATTAAGTTATGCAATTCTAAATAAAATGCAATCTTTCTTTACATGTACTAAGATCAATGATAAGGAATCTAAATATCAAAATGCCAACAATGTAAAATTCCTCATATTTTTTTATTTTCAATATAAGAGAATGAAAATGAAAGGAATGAACAATAAGTTGATATAAAACCTCTTCTATGTGTAAACATAGACAAACTAAGTGGGATATCAAGAAGGAAAAAACCCATCCCAATATGCAAGGATAATCAAATGAAAAGAATGATGAGAAAGGCATTGCCCAAAAATTCAACCAAAGAAAGGTTTCCTGTCATTCCACAGACATTTAAGAGTCATAACAAAGACCCAAGAAGACTCAAGAATCATCAAAACCTACCTAACAACCATCAAACCAAGAAACCAAGCAACAAAGGGTGATGCACGCGATTTTTCAAGGGAAAAGTGCGTATATATGCTTCTTGCAGAAGGAAAACACATGTATGTACGTGACTGTTAGGGAAAAACCTGCATATATGTGTTAAAACAAAACCAAGCTAAGGAGAAGGCTAAGAATCTCAAACTAAGAGTGAACAGAAGTTGTCAAGCAATCATACGACAAGAAACTAAATATAAACAAGAGCAACCTAAGGATAAAAACACTCCAAACCCCAAAAAAGAATATTTTATCCCCAATATTGTGGCCAATTCTATTACGAGGAAAATATCTATATGGCTAGGGGTAAACCACAACAGACGAAAATGACTACAGATATGGACTCTAATCTTAGGTATGCTATATAAACAAATATGCTAGCAAGACAAGAGAAAAATCCTACCTCGTCTAGACATTCGATGAAGCCCACCATTGAGCACTTGACTCAAAGAAATACACCTGCAACTTGTCCTCAACAACCAAGAAATGCAAGAATATGGTGATAACAGATGTACCGATTTTCAAGGGAAAAGGTAGGGACATATTCTTCTTGCGAAGGAAAACACACTGCATGTAATGGACTCCAGGGGAAAAAAACCGCGGTATATGTTTCAAAACAAACCAAGCTAAGGAGAAGGCTAAGAAACTAAAAATAAGAGTGAACAAAAGTTGTCACAAATCAAATGACAAGAAACTAAATATAAATATAAACAAGAGAAACCTAGGGATAAAAACACCCAAACCCCAAAAATAATATTTTATCCCCACATCACGCTTTACCCATTAATACGATGAAAATATCTATATATGGCTAGGGGTAAACCATACCGTAATTTAAAAATGACTATAGATATGAACTCTAATCTTAGGTATTCTATATAAACAAATATGCTAGCATAAGAGAAAATCCACCTCGGGTTTAGATCAAGCCTCATGAAGTCCACCATTGAGCACTTGACTCAAAGAAATACACCCTCAACTTGTCCCTATCAACCAAGAAATGCAAGAATATGGTGATAATAAATAATCTTAGCACATTCAATAGCATAATCCATCAACATTCATAAACAAATATCTCCCATGGAATAATAATTCAAATATTTGCAAGATATTAATTGAGAGAAAAATAGTATTTCTATTAAAATGAACAACCTATGGTTTGAATTAAACCAGTGGTCGGCTACCAAAATTTAAAACCGGAAACCAAGTTCATCTCCAAATTTAGGCCTCCACCCGCCTAACCTCCACCAAATGGAAAATCTTATATAAGAGATATAATGAGGTTCCTCAATCGTAGGTAAGTGTTTGGGACTCCAACAATGTGTTCACTTAAAAGGACAAGGATGCGTAATTCTATATGGAAGTGAATAATTTCTTGAGAGTAACTTCGCTCACCCTAAATTCTACCTTTCCATAGCTTGACTTGGTCTATCATTTGTAGCCTTCAAGTGAACCAAAGTGGCTCTATCTAAAAACGCTTTCTAGTATATCGAAGAAAATGACCATAGATCTCATGACGCGACATGGAAAGCCAAATAATTCATTTTTTAAATTTTAGGCAAAAAATCCCGGCGTACATGGTCAGGTGGTGCAACTTGTGTATACACATGATGTAATATAGGTGGGGTGCGTGCATATGTGGAAAAATAATTTTTTAGCTCCGGAATTGCAAAGGGACCCCCAAGTCCATATTAGGGAAATGGAAAATTCCTTTTGAGCAATTTTGCATAGGTGAGGCAAATCTTGCTATAACATACATCCGCATAGAGACTTGTATTATGGAAATTCATTTGCAATAAAATATTTCTTCATTATAGAGACTAAGGGATCTATTCTTTTTAAACCCATGCAAGTCCTTCAACCACTTCATTCTTTTGTGCAACTTACACCTCTACATGCATATAGACTTGCATAAGTCTATTAATTTTCTTACTTAACCGTTGTTTTAGTTTAGGGTTAGAATTAGGTGATAGTCTTTGATAGATTTGAGAGAATTTTCATTTGATTTGGATCTGCATCAATCAATCATATTTCCAACTTCTTATAGTGTTTAAGGACTAGAAGTAATCTTTTAGTTAGAGTATTCTCTTCACATATAAATTTTGAGTGAGATTGGTGAACTATAGTGACTTTAATATTAATTCACCTCCCTTGTAAATTCAAAAAAATATTTAGGGATTAATTAGGAATATTAATATGTGTGCATCTCCAATTTATTAATCTCCTTAAAAAAATCATCCATAATTTGAGAGTTTTTAGGATTGCAATACGTCACATATGGTAGTTCTAAAAGGACCACAATTGTCCACATGTTTTTCTATAATATAGTGATAGTTTGATTATTTCAACAATTTAATTTTGCAAGGTTGCAATCAAACACTTACAAATTAATTAGGAAAAGGTAAGGATCCCAAGGAACTACATGCCATGTTTCTACTATTTTATTCATAAGTTTTTTAAAATTGTCACACTCACATCACACATTACACTTAGACACTAACGACTTGGAATATCTTCTCTCTAGAGTAAGATCTTGACCTTGCACTTATAAGTGATTTGGGAGAATAAAAACATTAAAGAGTTTTGAAAAGTCCTTCATCACACCTATGTGTTGATTTTTTATATGAGATGATGTGATAGATTCATATGAGATTATTTATTACGATGATGAATGTTACAAATATATAGAGAACCTAAAGGCACATATGTAATTATCCATGAAAGGGGATGTATCTCTAACAATTATAATAATTATGTATTATATATATATATATATATATATTAATAATATTATTAATTATTAATTTGGGATAATGTCTTACCAATGTTCAAATACCAAAATTCCTTCTCAAATAGGGAGACATTATGCATCATGTCAATATTGTCTCTAAAGTATACAAGATTTTCTCTAGACTCATGATACTTGTTCTATCAATCTCGAGATTTATTTCTTCCACCAACCCTGGGGAACTCCCATACAACTCCTCCCTATGATCCATCCAACTCCCTCTGAGATTAGTCTCACCATCTCTAGACTCATGATACTTGTTCTATAAATCTTGGGAGATTTATTTCTTCCACCTGAACCTGAGGGGTCCACATGTGATAGCATATAACATCTCTAGTATTTTATCACTCCTAGTCAAATCGACATGTCTAAGGAGAAAGACTACACTTGGGTCATTGGCCACTAGAAAATCCCCATGAGAAGATGTATTATTCTCCCTTGGTCAAATCAACATGACTAATCTGGGAGAATGTTTTCCCGATGCTTCTAACTTTAACACTCCTTCTCAGCGAGGGAGACATTCTACATCATGCCAAGATTCTTGATTTCATACTTTGAGGCCAACGTCCTCTTACACTTGTCAGTGAGCCTTTGTTGATGTGATCATCTCCGGCATGCACCCAGTTGATGTATACTTTTCCTCACATGCACTTCTAGTTGGTATAGATTGCTCCAACTTGGAGAAGACATGTGACATCACCTTGAGTCTCTAAGACTACACCTAGGCCATTCATCACTATCCAAGTCAACATGGCTAATATTGTGAGTGAATGTGTCATCCTCCTCATCCAAGTTAGCATGGACACTCTGTGAGGATGTCTTCCCGATGCTAGTAGTTGGAGAACATCAATGCCTTGAGCCATTCACCAATAGAAAAATCATCATGGCTAATCCCGTGAGTGAATGTATCATTCTCCTCAGTCAAATCAGTTGGACCACTCTGGGATAATGTCTTCCCGATGAAGCCACCTAGAGAAACATCAACACCTCAAGTCTTTTCCACTCATTTTCAAATCAACATGACTAAGGAGAAAGACTATGATTGATACATTCACCACTAGTCAAACCCGTATGGCTCCATGAGTGAATGTATCCTTCTCCCTTAGTCAAATCATCATGACCAATCTGGGAGAATGTCTTCTCGATGCCATATCTCACAAAATCTGATGTTTTCATGTACCAATGTCTGGGATGGTCATCCCAAAAATATGTATAGAAATCCCTCTCGAACACCAATCATTGTTGTGGAGTCTATACTCAATCCCCTAGGCCATACAAGAACCTATCCATTCACGAATGCAACTCTATAGAATTTATCCTAAAATGTTGAGGTAGAAAGCAGGTTCTTCTTTAGCCTTGGTAGCTACAACACATCTTGTAAACGAAGAGTATCTCTGGACTCTAGTTGTAATGAAGTTGTCCCAACTCATATCATTGCATACTTGGCATTATCACCAAGTGCTACTCACAAATGTTCACTCCCTCTTTTATTTTTCCTTGAAGTATTCTGGTCCAAAATGGCTACTGTCACACCAACCATGCTTGTGTTCCCTTCCTTGAAGGATCTCCACTCTTTTCACTTCAATATGCACACATCAAAAATCAATTACCATGTTAGAAATATTCACACAAAAAACACGTTATCTCTCTCATTTTCCTAGGCCCTCCCGTGAGGGACTCAAACCTAGTCCCTTTGTGATATCATGTTTATTTATTTATATGAGATGATCAGATAGTTAGATTATTACAATGATGAATGTGTCAAATATATAGAGAACCTAAAGGCACATATGGTGATCATCCATGAAATGATGCATCCCTAGTAATTATAATAACTATTTATTATTGTTATTATTATTATTATTATTATTATTATATATTAATAATTAATAATTATACTATTAATTATTAATCTAGGAGTATGTGTGCCCAAGCTAGAGAATGAGATTCTCTATGGACTGAGAGCAGTGATGGGGTATATTCCTTGGGCTGGGAAGGTCAAGAGGAAGAGAGCTCAAAGAAATTCGGGATAACAATAGGAGATAACCAATGGGTTGTGTGTTAGTGAGTTGTTAGTGGGTTGTGAGAGGCACCCTTCTTTTGTGGTTTCTAGCCCAAGCTC
>SNQJ01S0230709.1:0-14257 GCA_010110895.2 Picea sitchensis | reverse complement strand
ATAATTTCCGCCCAATGTAGTAGTGCCTCTTAGCCTCATTTTTTCTTTATGTGTCTACTTTCATGTCTTCATCCATTTTCCATATTTCATTGACAGGTTCATTTCCCTTGACACAACTTTTTCTACTCCTCAAATTCCTAACTATTTTCACTCATGAATGAGGATTGGTCCCTAGACTATAATGATAACCTTTAAGAGGGATTGAAGTGGAACACCCTCACCTCCTTGCAATATTTCTCATTGGTAATTGTAATATTAATACATCAAACTAGCTCAATTTTGTTTAGGTGGAGGTGAGTTTGAATATTCCCATGTATTACCTCTATGCATCATAAAGGTGGAGAGTTTCACATGCCCTTGTTGGCCTCATTATATCATTTTGTAAACTTAACAAAATGATGGGATGGATTTGACATACCACTTACAATGACTAAGAAACATCACAAAAAGGTGAGGGCATTCCATCATAGTTCCCTTAAAGGTTATTATCATAGTTTGGGGATTAATCCTCATTTGTAAAAGTGGGTACTAAGGGATTTAAGGGATGAAAAAACTCTAATATGAGATTAACTTTTCAAATCCAAAGGGACAACTACAAGAAAAATTTGATCATTTTCAAGGTGGAAGAACACATCTATTAAAATCAAAGTGGAAGGACACAACCAAAGACGATGTGCAAGTAAGAGGAATATGTGGGGCCTTAACCTTAGCTTAGACCATAACACTATGAGGCTCATGAGCCATTAGTGAGGCCCATAGCCAACATAGAATCCTAGTAAGGTAATATTTGTCTTTTGGTAGGGATATGGTGCTCATTCCAAGTTTTATACACCAAGGATGGCTCTCATGGCCTAGGCCACATTCTAGTAACATTTTCTTGTAGGGTTCATTGGCCATGTGTGGAGCCAAAACCCATCGCATAAGCCTTATAGGAAATATTTTTCCCACAAACAGGATATGGTGGCCATTTCAAAATTTATAACACCAAGGATGGTTCTCATGGCCTAGGGCATATTATTGAGTCAAAACTTGGGATCTAAGGCCATACCAACTTTCAAAGGGGCTCATGGGCCATGTGTAAGACCTTCTATTTTAGGGCCTCAATAAAATAATAAATATCTCCTAATCTCCTACTAAAATAACTGCAATTTAGTTCAAGGTATTATTTCATGATTTTCTTTATACCAGGAATAAACTGGTAAATAGATATAATAAAAACAACATAATAATAACAAAAAAAACATAATAACAACATATCAAATTAGTAAAATACATACCTTGACCTGCAGGTTGGTTGCTTTAGCCCCTTGTTCACTTGTTCTTGTTCTTGCCCAAACTACCCAAACTGAATGTTTACCTCCCGGCCAACTAGGAACAGCCTCTCCGGCTCCCTAGCTCCAGGATTCCTTATGGTTTCCTGGCCCCCAAGCCCAAAGTTCCTAGCAACAACAGTGCCCTTGCAAAAGTTCCCCAAAACAATATTTGTCCTCCCATTTCCTCCTTCTTCCCCTCTCCCTTTCAGAATTTCCTCATTTCCTTCTTCTTCCAGAAAATTTCCCTAAAGCCAAACACCATTCCAAGTCCTCTCCCCTCTTCCTTATCCCCCTCTCTTGAATTCCTCCCCCTCATTCAATTCTCAAACTACCTTATCCCCTCATTAATTCCCCAACAACCTTATCCCCTCATTAATTCCCCTACCTACCATAATATAATAAAATAGTAAGAGATCCATTGTATTTAATTTAATAATTAATTAAATTTAACTTAAGAACTATGATCAATAAAATCAATTGGGTTGTTACATACACTCACCCTTCAAGAAACGTCGTCTCAAAGTTAGATTAATTTACAATACAAGGGTAATGATACATGATTCATACATCCATATCAGATAAACAATATCATCAATTTAAAACACTTATACATACTAGTGTACATGTGCAAGGTATGCATGTGTAGCTAGCACATACAAGACTCGCACATGTAATAATGACAATAAATATCACACCTAAAGTAATTCGTGTGTGTGTCCAATCCAATCAAAAAGACCATTCATTTCATAAAGGATAATAAACCATTTAAACTGTTTGTAAAATACCTCAATTATCAAATTTAGCACAAGCAACGTTCACTTAGATAATTGTAGTTCAATTAAGCAAATAAATATACATATATACATATTTTTCAAAAAGAGGAAATCAAGAAATTCTACTATAAGGTGAAAGCTCCACACACACTCAACTACTTCTAGTCATCCTTCCTCCCTAACCTACTTCCATCTTCCATCCCTATCCTTCCTCTGATGGACTATATTGGAGCGTCAACTATATTGACCTAACTCCATATAGAACCCGTAAGCAGAAGTGTCAACTCTCTTGACCAAGCCTCCCCGGCAGGCAACTGGCAGTCATCATCACATGTCTAGGGGAGCGTGAGCTAACACTGTCCTCCCATGACTCCAGGTTTCAAAGGATACATGGTGGGAAATGCCTCCACCCCTCCTAATATAACTAGGGTCAACACCCTACCATGGACCATACAGTGGCACTTTGTTGCTGGGAAAATTTTCATCGTATATTTAGTTTCAGGAAGTCTTTCCACCTGAAAACCCGCACTTGTCCACATACCATAGCAATGCATTTGAACCAACATAATTTCACATACAAATATTCATACCATATTGTTTCTTGGTCAATGTTCACGACATCAACCATTTTATTATCATTGTCCTTTGGCTATTTCTTATCTCATTGTCCTGCAGATTAGTTTATGACACAAACTCATACATATCCATGCATTATCATCATGTAAATGTATTTAATCATATCCTCAATTCGGTATCCACGTACCAACATATTTAATGTCAAAAATTTCAAGTTAGAAATAGATTGCATAATATCCATCATAATTCAAATAACGATAAACATTCATAGAATTGACATTCATATAGGTCCATATGTCTTAAAATTTTGAGTGTATCATTAATAGTTTCACAGTTACTAGGAAATAAAAGATGATTAGGCCTTAAGTAATTCTAGTTGTTTAATTCAAAAGGTGGCATTACATACGCCCAACCTTCATGAAACATATTCCTGAGGTGGTCAAAAAAGTGAGGGATGATCTCGTCGTAAGGTCTCTGCATCCTCCCAAGTAGCAGATCATGGGCTATACTTGTCTCATTGGACCTTAACTTGGTCTACCAGAAGGTTCCTGAGCTGTCGGATCCTACGGTCCAATATGCGTAACGGTTCAACCATGAGGGTTCCTGCATCTGATACCTGCAGTTCCTTCCAATTCAGTTTATGAGATTTGTCAGCAACATATTGACGTGGAACAAATACATGAAGAACATTACGAGTTTTATGCAAGTGGGGTGGAAGTACAAGATGATAGGAAACGGGTCCAATTCACTCTTGGATTTTGAACGGTCCTGTAAATCGAGGCGACAACTTTGTCCCCTTCCTGAACCGAATGGTACTCTTATTAGGCTTGATATGAATGGAAACTTGATCTCCCACTTTATAAATTCGACAAGTCCTATGTGCATCAACATAAATTTTATGTCTATCCCGTGCTTCCTTTAGTTGTTGCCTAATCTGAATCACCTATTCCTCCATCTCTTGAATCAATTTAGGCCCAATAGTCACTCGTTCTTGTAACCTTTTCCAACTGAACAGTGTCCTGCATGGCCTTCCATACAAAGCTTCATAGGGCAACATTCCAATGGAGCTATGAAAATTATTATTGTAGGCGAACTCTACCAAAGGTAGGTACTTCTCAAAATGGGTTTGATTATCCATAACATACATCCTAAGCATGTCTTTTATAACCTGATTTACTCTCTCAGTTTTCCCATCTGTTTTAGGATGATATGTTGTGCTTAAGTTCAACTGAGTTCCCAATGTTGATTGCAAACTTGTCCAAAACCTAGATGTGAATCAGGAGTCCCTATATGAAATGATATTCTTGGGTAACCCATGTAGATGGATTACCTCACTTATAAACACGCATGCCACATCAGTGACATCATACGTGTCTCTAACTGGAATAAAATGAGCACTCTTGGTCAACTTATCAACTATCACAAGAATGACATTATGTCTTGCGATGTGAGTGGAAATCCCACAACAAAATCCATAGAAATGGCTTCCCACTTGGAAATAGGAACATCATGTGGTTGTAGGAGACTTGTCGGGTGGTGGTGGTCAGCCTTCACTTGTTGACACTCTAGGCACTTGGCGACGAAATGGACTATATCACGCTTCATGCCTACCTAGAAGAAAAACTTCTTCATGTCTGTGTACATTTTCTTCACACCTGGATGTGCACAATAAAGTGCTCTATGGGCTTTCTTGAGTATGATGCTTCGAATATCCCCACCTTCAGGGATGTACATCCTTCCCTGATATCTTAACAATCTATCTGCTTCACAGTTATATCCTTCATACCTGGGTTCTAACTGCCTCCCACTCTGGAGGGTTGAAGTAACATTTAAATACCAACTATCTCCAAGGATTTTCCCCAACACTCACTCCCTCATATTAACTTTTAAGGGTACCAAGGAGAAGACACGTGATCTCTTGCTCAGGGCGTCCGCGACCACGTTCTCCTTTCCCTTGATGTACAAAATTCCAAAGTCGTACTCACTCATTAACTCATTCCATCGCCTTTTCTTGGCATTGAGATCCCTTTGAGTGAAGATATTATTTAAGCTTTCATGGTCTGTTTTGAGCTCAAAGCTTCACCCCACTAGATAATGCCTCCAAAGCTTCAGAGCTAGCATTACAACTGCCAACTCTAAATCATGAGTAGTGTAAAGCTCCTCATGTTGCTTCAATTTTCTTGACGTATACACTATCAATCCCCCATCTTCCATTAGCACGGCCCCCAATCCTTGCTTTGAGGCATCCATGTAGACTATGAAGTCTTTTTCCATATCTGGCACTCGTAGAATTGGTGCACTAGTTAGTAACCTCTTAAGCTGGATGAATGCAATATCACATTCATTTGTCCATTCATACCTGACCCCCTTGCACTGCAAGGTGGTGATGGGTTTCACTATCTTAGAGAAACCTTCCACAAGCCTCCGATAATAACCAGCTAGCCCCATGAAGCTTCTCACCTCATGAGCATTTTTCGGCACTCGCCATTCCATAATGGCCTTCACCTTTTCTGGATCCACAGAGATTCCTTCATCGAAAATGATATGACCTAAATACTGAATCTCTTTCTGGAAGAAAGAACACTTCGACAACTTTCCATACAATTTGTTTTCTCTAAGGCATGACAAAACCACTCACAAGTGTTCCTCATGTTCTCCTTCATTCTTGGAATAGATGAGGATATCATCCAGAAAGACCTGTACAAAGCGGTATAAGTACTTTTGGAATACACCATTCATGAGGCTCATGAATACTGTTGGCACATTGGTCAAACCAAAAGGTACTACAACGAATTCGTAATGCCCAAATTGAGTTTGAAAGGTAGTTTTAGGAATATCGCCTTCCTTAATCCTTAACTGGTGATACCCTGATCGTAGATCAATTTTTGAGAAAATTGTTGCTCATTTCATTTAATCAAAGAGATCATCTATCCGTGGAATTGGGTACCTATTTTTCACTGTAGCACAGTTCAAGTCCATGCAATCTATACACAGTCATAAGGAACCATCCTTCTTCTTGACAAAAATTATCGGTGCACCCCAAGGTGAGACACTAGGCGTTATTATCCCTAAGTCAAGTATTTCCTTCAAATGCATTTGCAACTCACAAAGTTTCGGCGCCGTCATCCTATACGATGTCTTGGAAATTGGCTCTGCACTGGGTTTTATCTCAATGGTAAAATCAAGCTCCCTCTTAGGAGGTAACCTAGGCAACTCTTTCAGAAAAACATCCTCAAACTCCAACAACACTGGATACTGATCCATGGAGGGTCCTTTCCCTTCATTGATTGATTCCACTAGATATAATTGACAACCTTGCCTCATGCAATGTTTAACCTTCATGGTCGAGATAAAGCGTAGAGATACCTTCCTCTGTACACCGTGGATTTCTACCGACCTTCCTTCATCGTTGACACAAAGCACCCTTTTCGCGAAACAATCTACCATGCACTCGACGGGATTCTAACCAGTCGATTCCAATGATTAGGTCATATGTCCCTAGAAAAGTGATGTACACCTTCAACCTAGTAGTACACACTCCCAGTTCTACTAGACAATTATTGACGCTAGGTCCTACTGCTTGTTTTTCCCCTGAAGCCATCTCGATTTGTTTAAATTCATCGTGCTCATAGGCCGCCAACCCACACTTTTCTAATGCACAAGGTGAAATGAAAGTATTTGTAGCACCAGAGACAAATAAAATCTTAACATTGACATGATTTAGTGTACTTGACGAATCCACCACAATGGATTGATTCTCTTCCTGGTTGTTATTAACCATTGCATAAATCTAGTGGCTACTACCCACTCTTCCCATCGGGGCCTTTCCTTCTCTATGCATAAAGCATGCTTGTGACTCTGAAAAATCATGCTAGTAATGAGTTCCTCCACACCCCCAAAAAGTAACACAGGATGGAACCTGCACACTTCCCTGTGATGGTCTCTAAAATGAGTTCCTTCCCCTAGAACCCTTACCCCTACTTGTTGCTCCCTGAGAAGCTCGTGGACCTGCCTGCGTCGTTGACGATGAGTGGGATGTTGCACTCGCTGCCATTGAAATACCTATTGTAATTTCTCTAGGAGCGACTATATTTCCATAATTAGATGTCCTAGAGCTTCCTCCCCTGGAGAAATTCCTAGGGGCCTTCACCACGAATCCGCGATGTTGTGGAATGGTTGACCTCATGATCCGAAAATGATCTTTTAAAGACTATGGTTAAGTTTATGCATGATTTGATTTACCATTTAGGAATTAAGGAGAAGAAAAAGTTTTAATGAAATAATCTTGCAGCCATCATAAATAATGCAGAACATAAACTAAACATTAAGAAAAACAAATCATAATGCCAAATATTGTTAACGGATTTCGACAAGGTTGCCTATGTCTTCGGGCTTTTGTCTTAGTGGGGGAGGCTTTCTTATTAATATTAAATGCTTCAAAAATACATTAGAAGTACATCAAATGGATTACAAATTGGTCTGGTTGTGTTTTGTTGGACCTCAAGAATCCAACACAACTGATGGCACTGAAAAAGGTGGAGCATAGCTCCGAGAAATTGCCTCCAAAGTTCGCTTCCTCAATGGCTTCTCTGAATAAAAATGGCTTGGACTTCACAATTCTTCAAATTTCTCCTATTCTGAACTTGTTATAGCTGTCAAAAACCTCTGTTATATATATATATATATATAGATATTGAGTTGGGATTCACCTCCCAACTTCCTCCCAATATCTAGCCTCAAAAAGGGCTCCATATCCTCATTTTTGGGAAAAAAATCCACAAATATAAGCATAATTAACTAAAAAATCCATTTTCTACAGTAAAAAACCCACTTTGGGAAAATATTGGCGCGTCGAACCCTTTTCTTCGGTCTCCTGTTCATGTGGAGTGCCTATATGTCCAAGAGCTAGGCACCTGCGCCCTAGTCCTTGTCTTGGTCCTCTACCCTTCGTCGTGTGCTAAGCCATATGGCCACACGGTGGAGTGGAGCCCTCGATCCTTAGTCTATGTTCCAGCGCCTTGGTTGGTGGGCTAGACTTCTCGACCGATGCTTATCCCCCAAATCCCATGCATATCAAATTTAAAACAAATGCGTGCATATGGTTTACCAAGTAACAATGTAGATCGGTTGGTCCACCGGTTGGAGCGAAGTCTTTGTGTGATGTGGAGGTCGGTGGTTGAATCATGTGGAGGTTACAACAAATTTTTGAACTGGTCATCATTGGCCTCATCCGGGGTGTCACATGGCACCCTGTGATTGGGTGACGTGTCTTTTATGGATTGGATCGTACCAAACCAGTCAGCACACAATCACCCTACCCTTCAGCGTCGTACGACACACGTCATGCCCGGAGCCTACCACCTATCGCTACATCATCTGCCAGTCTGTCATTCGTACTACCACGTGTCGAACTGTCACTAGGCCCATTGTACCTTGCCACATATCACGACCTGAGCCTACGACGTCATCGTATGGACTTCCATGTTAGCGTCCGTACAGTCCACATGTCTACCACATCAGCACCCGAAAATGCCAAAACTTCATGACACCTTCCAGGACCCGGTGATTCCACATCATCATGTTGACGTCATCTGCCACGTCACAGTGATGTACTGCTGACATAAGCAGTATGACCTATGACTCTTGACTTTAACTTTTTTGCTTGTTTGGGAAAAAGTTCAGATCGCCATAACTTTCGCATACAGTGTCCATTTTCGGAAAAAAAAAACAAAAAAAAAACATATTGTTGGAATTAACACGACGAGCTCTACGCGATGACGTTGGTTTCATTCGATTCCTAGAATTTTGAAATTTTGGCCTTCCTGGATCCATTTTAGATCATTCCTCCCCACTAAGACCTTTTGGTCCTCCAAAAGGATATTAACCAGACATCAAGTGCGGGATAGGCCTCCCCACTTGTCATTTTTCTTTAAAATTTGTCATGTGCACCTATCACATCATAATCAATTGCATAATAACCATGACAACTGAAATCATATTGTTAGCCATTTGAACTCGTTCACATCTTACTGAATCCACTACCATCCATGTAGAAAATATTAGCAACGATAATATCATAAATATGACTAAAAATGAATCAATATGTTTGATGGGCTTGCATGACACTAACTTATCTTGAAGCAAAGTATGATTGAACTCCCATCCTACAACCATCTCATGTTCATGCTTAAGATCAACTTCTTTACTTGGCACAATTATAGGTGTATTTCTTGCATAAGCTTCCTTATTTAATTGTTTCATTGTTAGAGGAGATTGATTTTCTTTAATACGATGAGCATGCACAACATATTCATTGTCTTTCTTAAATAAGTGATATTGATTATGTTCCTTGTAGAAGATTTCTTTGTGATCATATAAATAAGGGCTACCTAAGACCATTCCACATGTTTCTAGTGGCACCACATCACATATTACTTCATCCACATACTTAGATGTAATTACAAACTTTATGACACATTGCTTTGTTATGGGAAATTTGTGATCTTTGCTTATCCAATTTAGTGAATAGGGTTTGTGATGCATCTTAATTGTCAATCTCAATTTCTTAACCACTTGTTTTGAAATTAAGTTAGATTGAGATCCACTATCTATCAATGTATCGATCTTAGTATGTTTCATTATGACCCTTATATGAAACAATTTACTTCTAGAATCATAGCCATCACCAATTTTACATGTCAACCCAACTATTGTAATCTTAAACTCATCACGATCCCAAGTCTATTGGCCATGTTGTTGTTGCAACTTTTTGCCTCCCTTTCCTCTCTTTGAATCACTTCGGTTTCTTCTCCAGGTGCAATTGCCAACAATGATCATCATTGTGCCCTTCTTTCTTCCAATGCTTGCAAGAGAGCTTCTCTTCCTTTACTATTGTTGAAATTGATTTCCTCTGATTCCCTTTGCCTTTTCCTTCTTTCTATGAAGATAATTCCCCTGATACACTAACTCCAATTTTTCCTATTTCAATATATGTTGCTTGAACATAAACCTCATCAATATTATTAGGTGCAAACATAAATACAATATTATAAATATAAGTAGACAAACCTCCTATATACTTCATAATAGTTTCTTGTGTAGTCAATGGAACATCTAACATCAAGGCCATCTTACGAAATTCATCTGTATATTCCTGTACCGGTTGTCATTTTCTTAACTTAAGACTTTTCCATTCAATTAAAGAATTTCCTTATATCCCAATGGATAGAACTGTTTTCTAAGTGCAGAAATAAAATCATGCCATGATGGGAAAATCTTAGCAACTTGTTTAGTTCCATGTTGCATCTTACTTTGCCACCAGATGAGAGTTGTGCCTTCCAGACAAAGTGATACCAATCTGATTTTGGCTGCCTTGTCTTTGATTTTATGCACATTACAATATACCTCCATCTGTATAACCCAGTTATCAAGTTTCTCAGCATTAACTTCACCATCATACATAGGAAAAACAAATTTTACATCAAGTTTAAGTAATGGCATATTAGGCTTATGTTTATGAGAATGTTTTCTTGCAGGTGAAGGAGGAGATTTTGGAGGGTCCTCTCCTTCTTCACTTTTGGCTTGCTTTGAATATTCCCCTTGAACTGGTCTCTTTCGTTCCAAGTAATCATCATACAACACTTTTACCATCTCCGACATGGAAAATAAAATCTTTTGAAACTCTCTTTCGTTTTGAGAAAGTCCTTCTTCTGATGCCATCTTCTTAGTTTGAGATGTCCTCTTTCGTAATCCAATCTCAGGATATCCTTCTACAAGCTCTCCTTCACCATGACTTAGCTTTTCCCTGGTAATCATGCAAACTCAAACAACCAACTGTCAACCTACTCTGATACCATTTGATCCGAAAATGATATTTTAAAGACTATGGTTAAGTTTATGCATAAGTTGATTTACCATTTAGGAATTAAGGAGAAGAAGAATTTTTAATGAAAGAATGTTGCAGCCATCATAAAGAATGTAGAACATAAAATAAACATCAAGAACAACAAAACATAATGCCAAACATTATTAACGAAGTTCGACAAGTTTGCCTACGTCTCTAGGCCTTTGTCTCAGTTGGGGAGGTTTTCTTATTAATATTAAATGATTCAAAAATACATCAAAAGTACATCAAATGGATTACAAACTGGTATATTTGTGTTCTACTCGACCTCAAGAATCGAACACAACGGACGACACTGAAAAAGGTTGAGCGTAACTCCCGGAAATGGCCTCCAAAGTTTGCTTCCCTGCATAAAAATGGCTTGGACTTCAGAATTCTTTAGCATTTCTCCTGTTATAAACTTGTTATGGCTATCAAAAACCTCTGTTTTATATATATCTTGAGTTGGGATTCACCTCCCAACTTCCTCCCAAGATCTAGCCTCAAAAATTTCTCCATATCCTCATTTTTGGGCGAAAATCCACAAATATCAACATAATGAACTAAAAAATCCATTTTCTATAGTAAAAAACTCACTTTGGGAAAATATTTGCGCGCCAACTCCTTTTCTTCGGGCCCCTGGTTATGTGGAGTGCTTATGTGGCCAGGAGCTAGGCACCTGTGCCCTAGTCCTGGTCCTGGTCCTCTTCCCTTGGTTATGTGCTAAGCCATATCGCCATATGTTGGAGTGGAGATCCTATGGTCCAGTGCCTTGGTCGACAAGCTATCCCTGTCGAATGAAGCTTATCCACCAAATCTTGCACATATAAACTTTAAAATAAATGTGTGCCATATGGTTTACCAAGTAACAATGTAGACTGATCGGTCCGTCGGTTGGAGCAAAATCATTGTTTGTTGTGGAGGTCGGGTGGTCGAATCTCACGGAGGCTATAACAAATTTTTGAACCTGCTCTCATTGGCCTCATCTGGGGTGCCACATGGTGGGCTGTGATTGGGCCACGTGTCACCTCTGGAATGGACCGTACCAAACCAGTTAGCGCATAGTCACCCTGCTAGTCAACGTCGTACGACACACGTCATGCCCGGAGCTGCCACCTATCGCCACGTCATCTGCCATCCTGTCATCCGCACTGCCACGTGTTGGATTGTCACTGGGCTATGTCATCGTATCCTGCCACGTGTCATCCATACCATGACATGTGTCACGATCCGATCCTTCCACGTCATCGTACAGACTGCCACATCAACGTCCGTACAGTCCACCTGTCTGCCACATCAACACCTAAAAACTCCAAAACTACGTGGCATGTGTCAGCTCCTGGTGCTGCCAGGTCATCATGATAACATCATCATGATGTCATCTTCCACGTCATGCTGACGTACTCTTGATATCAACAGTACAACCTCCAACTGTTGACTTTGACTTTTTTGCCTGTTTGGGAAAAATTTCATATCGCCATAACTTTCGCATACGTGTCCATTTTCGAAAAAAACATACTACCAAAATCAACACGACGAGCCGTATGAGATGGCACTGGCTTCGTCCGACTATGAGAATTTCAAAATTTTGGCCTTCCTAGATCCATTTTGGATCACATCATACCTTCGTTTAAGCTCATATGCTCCTCCGTGTACGAGCATTTTCAACTGCTTCAGCTACTGAAAATGGTTTCCACATCCGTACCATGGCCCTTATCTTATGGTTTAACCCGTACACAAAATGTTTTTCTTGTTGTTGATCGGTATCCATGTACGAGACATATTTTACCAACTTCATGAACCTGATCTCGTACTCTTCCACGGTCCTGTTTCCCTAAACTAGAGCATGAAATGCTCCTACCTATTGTTCCTCGTAGTAATCAGAAAAATATTTCCTCCAAAACCTTTCCTCAAAAATCTCCCATGAGACAATGTCTGGGGTAAGGTGCAGCTGCCTCTCTAGATTACCCCATCACTTCAAGGCATTGTCCCTCAACTGAAAGATCGATATATTCACCTTTGTTGTGGAAGCATAGTCTCTTAAGGTGAAACATCGCGCCATTCCTTCCAACCATGCCTTTGTGCGTTCACTTGTACGACCCCCAACAAACTCTGGGAGTTTGATTTTTTGTAGTTCTCTAGTGATGTTCCCTGGTGGAGGCCCTCCCTCCGAGTCCCTCGACGCTTCTGATTTACCCACTCCAGATGGTGGGGGTTCCACTTCGACATATGTTGATTGGTGTCCCTTTAATGTCTCATTAATAGCCTCTAAAGAGCGCAAAATGAGAGTTAATTCAGGTGATGGTGGTGGCAGTGTCAGCGTTGGTGGTCCTTGCGACAATGCCCCTCGACCTCGATTTTCTCGAGTCCTAACCATCTTGACTGACTCAATCTCTGCATTCGACCAAATATTATTAAAAAAGGTTTAGGGCATTTATAGGTTTTACTCAAACTTATACATGCAAACATAAGGTCAGGCGTAGGTTATCCCCTCTGCGGGGTCCGAGGGGGTTATCCCCTCAGCTGGGGGGTCTGGGGGCAAGCAGGCCCCCAACGGGGGTTCGGGAGTGAAGCCCCCAAAGGAAAAATTGCCTTGTAAATGTATATTGTAATTTCATTGTAAATCTGGACCGTTCATTATAAGGTTGCAGATCTAACGATAGAGATTATGTTAGGGTTTTTTCTCTAGAAAACAACCCTCTTTTATGAAGGAAATGTATTGTGGCTATGTATGATGGTGAATATTGTATTCACCATCATGTATGACTGTGAGAGAAAGAAGATGAAGTTACATCGGGTTTGTTGTAAGTTGTATCCCTTCATATGCTGAATAATAATAAAGGAAGGACCTGACAATTTCTCTGGTGGACGTAGCCCACACTGGGTGAACCACGTAAATCTGTCTCTATTGTATTGTGTATCTTCTATGTTTTGTTTCTGCATTTGTTTTATTTTATTGCTCCACGGTCCTATTTTTCTAACAACCTCGACCTACAAGTTGGTTGATTTTAGCCCCTTGTTCACTTGCTCTTGTTCTTGCCCAAATTGCCCAAACAAAATATTTATCTCCCAGGGAACTAGGAACAGCCTCTCTGACTCCATAGCTCCAAGAATCCTTGCGGTTTCCTGGCCCCTGAGCCCAAAGTTCCTAGCAACAACAGTGCCCCTGTAAAATTTCGCCAAAACAATATTTGTCATCCAATTTCCTCCTTTCCCTCTCCCTTTTAGAATTTCCTCCTTTCCCTCTCCCTTTTAGAATTTCCTCCTTGCCTTCTTCTTCCAGAATTTTCCCCCAAAGCCTGACCCCCTTCCAAGTGCTCTCCCCTCTTCCTTATCCCCCTCTCTCGAATCCCTCCCCCTCATTCAATTCCCCAATTGCCTTATCCCCTCATTCATTCCTCAATAGCCTTATCCCCTTATTAATTCCCCAAAACAATCTTTGTCATCCAATTTCCTCCTTCTTCCCCTCTCCCTTTTAGAATTTCCTCCTTACCTTCTTCTTTCAAATTTTTTCCCCAAAGCCTGACCCCCTTCCAAGTCCTCTCCCCTCTTCCTTATCCCCCTCTCTCAAATCCCTCTCCCTCATTAATTCCCCAACAACCTTATCCCCTCATTAATTCCCCCACCTATCATAATATAATAAAATAGTAAAAGAATCATTGTATTTAATTTAATAATTAATTAAATTTAACTTAACAACTATGATCAATAAA
>SNQJ01S0230707.1:34149-44601 GCA_010110895.2 Picea sitchensis | reverse complement strand
CTTGCCAGGATTCGGTCTTCCTCCATTGACAATAGTTGATTCAGTCTTCTTGTATTGCGCCTCATTCGGTCATTTGTGTGATAGTTGCTACGTGTAAGATGGGTACTAAAAATTCTAATGGCACCAATGCTTCTTGGCCATAGACTAGTTTGAATGGTGTGCTCCCTATCAATTTTTTTCATGTCATCCTATATGCCCATAATACTGTTGGTAATTTGAGGTCCCAGTCGTCTCTGTTGATGTTGCAGATATTTGTTAGTGCGTTCTCTAGAATTTTGTTAAAGGCTTCAATTATGCCATTCAGATATGGATGATACGGTGTGATTTTGTGATGATGAACTTCAAAATCTTCGAGCATCACGTGGATGGTGTTGTTTATGAAGTGCATGCCTTGGTCGCTCACCAAAACTCTTGGGCACCCAAACCTACTAATTACTTGTTCAAATAAGAAGTGTGCAGTTTTCTCTGTGCTGCAGTCTTTTACTGGTGTGGCTTCCTCCCATATTGTTAGGTATTATGTAGCGGTGATGATGTATCTTGCACCTATTATTTTGGCCAGTGGGTTAATTGGTCCCACAAAGTCTATTTCCCATTTATCAAATGCCTGTAATGTCACTTGCGGTCGTAATGGTATCTCGTCCCTTTTGTTGGGTTTGTCTACCCTTTGACATACATTGCATCTCTGACAGTACTCTTTCGAATCTCTGTGGATCGTTGGCCACCATAATCCTACGCAGAGTACCTTTTACGCGGTATCTTTTCTTGCATAATTCCCTCCTTCCATTCCATCGTGGGATTCTACTAAAATTATTGGTCGTTCATGTTCTAACACATACCTTCGCAAGATGTTATCTGCGCCCATCTTGTATAGATGTTCTGCGATCAGTTGATAGTTGGTTGTGCGGACTACCAGGTTCTTCTTCTATGCGGTGGTATATTCTTTCAGTGTGGTACCTGTGCTCAAGTATTGGATGATCTCTGCGAAGTAGTCATTAGCAATCTGTACTGAGAATAAATGTGCATCCAGAAAGTTGTCTTCTAAGTTCATGGGTTCTTCTCCATTTGTGACCCATGATAGGTGGTCAGGTCCTGCATTCAGTTTTCCTGGTTTGACTATTACTTCGAAGTCAAATTCTTGAAATAACAATAACCATAGACAAACTCTCCCCCCCAACACTAGCTTGTTGACTAGGTATTTCAGGGTTGAGTGATCTGTAAACATATTAAAATGTTTCCCCAATAAGTAATGTCTGAACTTCTGTAGTGCATAAACCATAGCTAGGACTTCTCTTTCCATCATGTTATAATTTTGTCCTGAGTCTGATAATTTTCTTCTTGTGAATGTTATCGGGTGATCCAAATCTCTTGCTCTTGGTTGCACTAAGATAGCTCCAAGTGTTATTGTTGATGCATCTACATGCACATGGAATGTCTTTTCCCAGTATGGAAATACTAATATTGGTGCAATAACCATTTTTTCCTTAGTATGAGATAGGGGTTTGTTAACCAGAGCCATGCACTACAAACTATGAAGGTAATCTACCTATTCCTCATGGGTACATATTTCCATTACACAGGTTACTTCCCATGAAGCATATTTGTATTCCATGACAATGTATTAACTCATTTATTAAGCATAACAATAACTTTTGAAAGAAAGTAAAGAGATGCATACATTCATAACATTGCATAGTTATTACCATGGTTCACCCCCTCCTAGGCTACATCCACAAAGATTTGGCTCTTGGCTCTTTTATTATGGTAGTTTTGCATCTTCGACACAACGCGCTTACAATTTCCCTCTTATGGGTAAGATCTATATGAGGCGAACTAGATCACACCAGGCTCTACATCCTGTGAACTAATCATCAGATCTACCTTCTCTCCCCCGTTCTATCTCAATAGCTTACAAAATGGTACATAACAATATTGCATAATGCCTTCATTCATGTGTTCCTCTACTGCAATCGTATATGAACCTGAACCCTTACAAAAAAATAAACTTACTGTAAAAACACCAACCTAATATATATTAAAACTCAATCAACCAACAACCTCTATATGATACCTGTGTATCTATATTTATACATTTCAGGATCTTCATCCTTCTTACCTAAAATTACCAAAACCCTAACCCTACTGAAATTAGGTCTTTTTTCCATGCACACATGTTGTTCTTCCTCTAGTTGTCGCTTTCCTTGTGCACACTTTCTTGCATGCGTGCGTGTTGTTCTTTCTCCAGCTGTTACTTTCGTTTCTGCATGCTTTCTTTCCCATGATCATCCTTCTTTCCACTTCGACCTGGTGCCAACAAGTGTGAAACAAAATATAGCCTGTGTGATGACTTGTTTTGACTATTTTCAACCATATTTCCAAATCAAGCAAAATTTAAATTATAAGTGAAAAACTATAATTTTTATTTCACATTTTCTTGAATAAATTGATATTTTGAGAAATTAACATAAATTAATAGTATCATATAAACAATATAAGAGAAATCAAATATGAGACTATAAATTGATATTTTTAATTTCAAAAATATCAAATATATATATAATCAAAGTTTGAATAGTTACACCGCCAAATACATAGGTTCCACATCCATTTTAGGATGATAACAAAAACTAAGACATTTAACTCCAAAATTTTGGACTCTAATCCATCGCTTTAAGATAGATCACTTCATACCTGCAAAAAAAACATAATTCAAAAATAAAAAATGTACAATAAAATTTATGTACAAATTTAAAATAAAATGTACACATGTACCATTTTAAATTTAGATAAATAAAACAAGTTGTGATTAAAGAAAATTTGACATACATACCAAAAGAGTTAAGTCTCATCCTCCAACATACTCCTTTCCACCAAATATAATGTAAAAATAGTTTCCACCAAATATAATTAAGACATCTATAACAATAAAAAACAATAATAATAAAAACAAATAACACATATTAGCATATATACTTTAACTAAATATTAAATAAACAGTAAGAACTAATAACACACCCAACCACAGTTAAATAGATTTAAGATTTTCCCCCACAAAGTTTCAAAACTTCCAAAATAGTTACTCTCCACATTAAGCATACATGATTTAAACAATTTGTAAAATCTTATCTAAAATCTTAAAAAAAATTAAAGAGAAAAATTGTGTTCTTGGTAAAAAAAAAATTGTTCAGAGTTAGATAATAATCTGAAAATAAATATAGAACTGTGTATGAAGAAAGTTCACAAATCTCCATATTAAGTCATTCTTCCAATGAAATACTTATCTCCTTGTGGATAAAGTCTCAAATCCTTCAGGTGAAATTCTCATCCCAGGTGATCTTATTTGATCTTATTTACTCAGCAGTACAATACTAATTTCCTCAACAGTAAAATACTTCTCTCCTCTTCTACAATGGTCATATAATCAAATTCCATAATACCCTTACAAATTAAAGGACTCATAAATCTCCATA
Organism: Picea sitchensis; assembly: GCA_010110895.2. Classification (NCBI taxonomy): domain Eukaryota; kingdom Viridiplantae; phylum Streptophyta; class Pinopsida; order Pinales; family Pinaceae; genus Picea; species Picea sitchensis. The sequence goes on along the minus strand of SNQJ01S0230707.1, from coordinate 41,134 downwards.
TTAATCCATTCTTCCAAGAAATTATTTATATCTATGAAAGTTCATAAATCTCCATTTTAAAAACCATTCTTTCAGAAAATGCTTATCTCCTCTTTCTATGGTGGAATAGATGTTCTAATATAATCTTTCATGTACATGAAGAAAACACAAATCTGTACATATATTAAGTCACTCTTCAAAAACCATTTAAATATTTCATCTTTGGGATGTATTCATATTACATATAATCAAATGCTCCTTGAAATTATCTGTGAGCTAGCTCACATATACAATATGTGTGATCTAGCTCACATATACAATATGTTGATCTTAGATATACATATCCATAGCTTATTTGTAAATCTACTTGAATGTTGGTTTTTGTGGTTAGTAACCAATTTAGTTAAGAGTTTGACAATACCATTGCAAGAAGGAATTCACTTCGTTGTATGTATAAAACACAAATGTCCATACTACACCATTCTTGGACAAGAAGGCAAGGAATGCAATCGAAGAAAATTTAGAAACTTCCCCTTTTTCTAATGTGTGATAGAGTCTGTTCTCAAATAATCAAATGTTCAAGTTCAAAATTAGGTCTTCATCATGATATAAACTTAAATAATTTTGAATGTACCATTTAAGACAACGATAAGATTATATATGGGTTCTATATATTTCAAAATAATTGATTAAAGCGTTGAATAGGAAAGGCTAAACTAAAAATTTGAGAAAACGAAAATTTGATAAAAGTGAAAAATATAAGCTTATTCAACAGAAGATTGAACACTTTTATATAAAACCCCAACATAAAAGAAAATTAAAACTCACTAATGTGCAATGAACATACATTTATGAATCATCATGAATGGACGCATCCTTCCTAGGTATGAGTGCTTCCTCTGCTTCCTCCTCAATCCAAATATCTCTCCCAATCACACTCTCGAGTACTCTCTTCTCCACATTACCCTATATAACACATTTCAAATTTGAAAATTTGAAAATTAAATTTAAATGATTTTAACACATTAAATTTAAATGATTTTAACACATGCAATGATACCTGTGAACTCCCACCCTCTTCAAACTCTCCCAATGAGAATTGAGACAAGCCTGCCCAAGTAGTAGGAAACGGAATAGGAATCTATGAACAACATAACTAAGAACTAAATATAGGATTCAATGTGTTCACATTTATACAAAATTATAAATGTTGTTGATCTTATTCAAAAGATTGGATATTGGAAAACTAAAGTGCTCATCTGTGGATATTAGAAAACACATACCTGATTCAACCCATCCAAATTTAAACTTGTGGAATCAAGTCCCCTATTTACTGGAGATTCATTTAACATATCTTGAAACTGAAATTAATGAAAATAACAACTCAATTATTTCTATAGATATAATGATATGTATCTAAATCTATAATTAGAAGTAAACTATCATAAAATGTGTCAAACATTTACTAACTAGAACACATACCAATATGTTATTCGGTTCATCATTCTGAATGACTTTCTTCCAACCATCACGAATTTTTTTTGCATACTCCTTAATATCCTCTACTGACATGGTATCTAACTCCACATATGTTTTATAAACAAATATGGCTCGAGAATTGGCTTCCTCTCGCTAACGGTTTAAACCAACATCAACACCATAAAAAATCAATTCCAAATTTTCCCTGATTACATTCCTATCCTCTTTTCCAACCTATGATGAAGCTCACAACTCTGAATGTGAAGAAAATGCCCCTATTAGGTGAGATGTTAAAGGTCATGGAGGCCTCTGCAATGTCACATTTCGATATGCTCATTTTCGATCATATGTCTGCCATTTACCAACCCCATAATAATCAAATAGTAGACTAGTATAATCAGGGTGCATGTCCATGAAAAACTATGCATAAAAGTGTCTTGCAAAATAATGTGGAACCTCATCGTTCCATGGAAATTTCTCATATACTGCCAAAAATCTAATATACAGATGTCCTGCAATGTCGAGGTGCTTAAAATATTTCACCTTCAACATCTTCCGCTTTGGCCCATCTTTGAAATTGAACATTGAAATTGTGTTTTCTTTTGAAAATTTATTTTTTACTGCATCCCATTTATCAGGGCCCATCACCTCTGACTTTCACCACATCATTAGATCGATAAATTGTCAGTGGTTGGCCCCATCTTTTGATATGCATCCATAAATTTTTGCAATGAATGCAAAACAATATGCAAGCTTTGTTTACTCTCCTGAGGGAGTTCCAAGATCTCCAAATCATTTTCCAACCTCCTTTTAACCCCTGAGCACCTCTCAAGGGTCATTTATTCAGTAATCCCTTCCCAGGGAATTTCATCACCAGCATCTGAAGGATAGGTGGACGTAGGCGTGTAATCTTCTATTTCTTGATAACGCGATCTCCTAAATCCACCTTTACCCTCTGCACTAAAATTATAATCTTTGTGACACCGACTCTCTCTTTAATTGTCATCCCTCGCTCTAAAATCATTGTCTACACACCTATTTGAAAGTAATTACAACATTTAACTTGACATAAATTTAAATACACAAAAATACAACAAAAATAAAGAAAATCAAAGAAAAATACCAAAAATATTCTCTTGTCCTGAGGTATTCCCTACATTCTCAGGTGTAGGAGTATCAATGCGCAGCCTATCTAAGAAGGATGTATCCATAGCACTTTCTTGAGCACATTCTGGAGTTGATCTATTCATAGACTCGTTTGATAATCTCCTCTGACAAGATTGTTGTTGGTCACTCAGAGTCTCAGTCAAAGAAGGGGTTCCTCTTCTTCCTTCTTGGGAGAGCCTAGAGCGTTTGTGAGGAATGTTTGGAGACTCTTGTCTTGACATATCACCTCAATATCTATCCTTTGGAAATTCATGAAAATTTAAGGACACAACAAGTACGAGTTAATATCTCCAACATTGACCAACAAAAATTATGAAGAAAGAAAATAAAAAAAAATTAATAGAAATGTTCTTTATGTTAGACACAATTATAATAGGGTGATGCATAACTCCATTACCCATGCCCATTTCAAATATATTTTGGTTTCTTACTATTAGCACAAATAACCTTGGTAAATCCACCAAAAATGGAAACAATATTTAGACGAGCACATATTAGGACATAAAGTTGATGGAATGCTCCAAAAGTACAAGTGGCAAGGCAAAGTCACAACATGATAAGCACTTACTATGATGGAAACACATAATATATGAAGAGTACATGGGTCAAATTTTGGTAACGGAGTAGCGGTTATCTATATGGGCAATCGGATTTCATGCATCCAACGGGTATGGAGCATAGTCCATGAAAATCAATGATTAACTTTATGCCATGTTTGGTTGGATGGAAGAAATATGCCATCTAATTAAATTTTAAATCGATGACATCGTTACTTTATGATACAATTCCAAATAACATCTAGTCAAACATTTGCTAGCTAAGATGTAGCATAAAGTCGTGGTCGGGGCTAGATAGAAGAAGAAGTTGAAAATTCTACTCACTTTCATTCGAAAGAGTTTCCATATTGTGGTGGAAAGGAGGAAGTTGATGCCATGTTTCATCCCAAAATAAAACATTGGTTCCATCCTTGACTTCCCAAAAAAAATGAGTGTGGATAATATCTTTTTTTTCCAGACATTGTTCCCTATTAAGGAGCTTGAAAAATTTCCTGAAAGTATGATCAGGTCATGAGGCTCTATGAGAGGGTAGTACGTCTTGCACCAAAGGAGGGTCCATAGAGTGTAGTGCTTTAGTTATCTCCATAGAATGAGCTGGAGACATCTGGATCTTTGACAATGAGCCCTCATTTGAGGTTAGGGATACTGAGTGTGTCTATGTGACTAAATCCCATTTCTTTTCTTTGCAAGTTCCACCCCACACAAAGGATCTTTGGAGGTTTCCCATGATGAATTTCATTGTATGTTTTCAATGAGAAGGAACTGATATATTTTGATGGAAGAGATCTCCTTTGGAATCCAAGGATCTTATATATGTGAGCTTGTACAATAGAGGTTGTGTGAAAGAAAAAAACATGAGACTGAGCCCGTGCCTGGTTTTGACTAAGAAGCTTGTGCTTGGTTTTACCATTAAGGCCTTTGATATTCCAAGAGATGACCTTCATGAGGAATGTGGGGGGTTGGGTAGGAACTTATATTTCATTAAGGTAAGGTGACCTGAGTTAACCAAAAACTCTCCCAGATATTTAAGAAGTTGTTTGTTTCTTTTCCAACCTCTTTTTCTTTTTCTTTAGATTTTTCAGGTTGAACAGAGGAAGATGATTTAATTATTGTAGAAGGAACAGAGGGAATACCTTTTATTTTTGTTTTTGGGTTGCTAAGAATTTTATTATGAACTAGTGAGTCCTTCAGAAGCTGAGCCTATTGCTCAACGATTGAATTCAAGTCTTGATGCTAGTAGGAAGAATAAATGGACTTTAGGTCAAGATCCACAAGGTCCATTTCATTTCCATTGCAATAGCAAGGCAATAGCTTAACCTGTAATGTACCCAGATTTGCTACAGGAATTATTTTCTACATATTTTATATAGGAATGTACCCAGATTGCGGAAGAGGACATGCATTATTATAAAGCTGGGGACTCTACTCAGGCTTTCCCAAATGGGGTGCTTGTCAACTTATGGAGCCCTGTACCAAGTGGCATGCGCTCAAGGACTGTTGAAAATGATGAAAATGATAAGGCAATTTCAAGCTTGAGTGGGCATCATGAGCTTGTCTAATGATCGTCTAATTTTGTGTTTTTTTTTTCCTCTTTGAGCAAATAGATTCTTCTACACCTTCATGATTGATTACAGGTTAGCTTAGCTTATTACCATTGATTGTGGATTAGCTTATCTTATTACCATTACTTGAATATGGAAATTAGTACCAACTTCCTGATATGAGTAATGTAAATGATTATGAACTATTAATTACACTGGTTTGAATCTCTCATTGTGTAGTAGTCAGTGATGTTTCTTTCCATTAATTCCATAACATTCCATACTTTAAATCTCATCCTGGTACCAGAACAATGATCACTATAAGGAAGTAATTCCATTGAATAGGGATACTACTAACCTCTTCCCTGTATTTCCAGTTAAAGTTAAAGGTTGATGTATGAGCTATAACATAAGGTCATGAAGAAAACAACATGGCTATTAACTACAAAGGGAAGTATATAATAAGAAATAAAGGCAGTAGCTTAACCTGTAATACAAGGGGAATAGAGCCATTACATTACTATGATATCAGTAGTACAATAACAACTTAGCTTAAGGTTCACAAGGTACTATCATTTTACCTATTTACCATAATCAATATGTATTGTGATATTAATCTTATCTTTTTAACTACATGGGATGTCACTACAAAGCAATGGCACTAGGTATCAACACTTGTATTACACTTGTATGTGATTCCAATGCTTGTGTAAATACAAAGGGTAATAGATCACCATCTTCAACTAGTATCTTATCCAAAGGGTAATAGAACATTATCTTCAACTAAATGCTTGTGTAAATGCAAAGGGTAATAGATCATTAACAAGGGTCTTTCAAAGGGTGTATACTCTTATCCAATACATATGTGTTTTACTTACTCTGATTAAGAGAGAGCTAAATAAATGGAATCAACTTCATATTTTACCCGTATGAGCTATGTGAATATTACAATATAGTTAAGAGTGTAGAGTCTCAATCTAAGGTATAGGCAACTAATCACAAGAATGAATATGCAAGTTCAAATTGCATTTCTTCTATGAGATTTTTGTTGTGTTCTTATTAGTTTTCTTGGGTATCATTAATTATGTTCTATTTCTGAGTCTTCATACTTTTAAGACCTTCTTTGTTGAAAATGGAAGCTAGCTTGACTTTTAGAGGAATTGTAATTTGTATCTCAGTCCATGGAATTGGAGTTAGACATTTGGATTTAAATTTGTTATTTCTTATCATTATATAAATGAGACATTGACATGAAATGTTCACTACTTGTGTCTTTTTGTTACAGTGCAAAGTACTGTAACATATTTTAGTTGTGGGAATAATTACAGTGGACATTTTCCCTATGTTTCAAGGTTTATTTCTATATGTTGTATGTGATATTTTGTAGATTTTAAAACTGTTCTTTCTTCTAGCTTTGTAAATTAGGCTTTGACATGAAATATTGATGTCTTTTATCAGTTTCGTTATCAATGCAAATTGGTTGTTACATATTTCGGTGTATCTATTCTGGAGGTTGAGGGAATGACTACAGTGAATATACTACCTATGTTTCACTGTTTGTTTTCTATTTGTTGAGTGCTATATTAATGCATATTTTTCATAACATATTACATTGTAATATGTTATAGTAATATGTTAGAAGATATTACATCGTAATATGTTATAAGATATTACATCGTAATATGTTATAATATATTACATTGTAATATGTTATAACATATTACAATGTTATAACATATGCATAGATATTAAAATATATGTACAAATATTATACATATGCACAGATATTAAAATTGAAAACAAACTGTAAAATGTAAACTGTGAAATGTATTTAAAATTGTTCTTTCTTCTAACTTTGTAAATGAGGGTTTGACATGAAATATTGGTCCATCTTTTATCAATTTTTCTATCAATGCTAAGTGATTGTTACATGATTCGGTGTATCTATTCTGGAGGTTGAGGGAATGACTTCAGTGAATATATTGCCTATGTTTCAAAGTTTGTTTCTATTTGTTGAGTGCTATATTAATGCAGATTCTTCATAACATATTGCAATGTAATATTTCATAACATATTACAATGTAATATGTTATAGTAATATGTCTTAGTGTTCAGGATATAAGAGCTAGTTATACCAAAGGTCTGATTTGGATGACATACTTTAAGAGAATGGGTTAATATATCACATATATAGAACGATAAGTTTATTAAGAGCCATCTAATTCAAGTAACTTTTATGCCTACTACTTCTCTCCCATACTC
>SNQJ01S0230707.1:23327-34139 GCA_010110895.2 Picea sitchensis | reverse complement strand
TTAGGTTAAGTCTTAGAGTAGACACGTAGTCAGAGGGAACCCTAAGAACCCTCTGATTTAAACATATTTTTTGTAAACCCAAATGAGGTTGGTTGGAGAGATTGGCTGCAGGGGAGATGTTAGCTGCAAGTTAGTAGGAAATTAGAGTTTTTCAATTGTTGTTTTTTATTTTGAGTTGTAATCATTTTCACTTACAAATAGAACAGAGGAAAATTGATCCAATGCACGGTGTAAACATTGTTTTGCAATTCTCTGTATTGTGTTTTCATAGGTTAATGAATGAATCTCATATGAGTAGATGAGACTATGAATGTGAGGATGATTTTCAATTTTTTCTCTTATGTTGAAGTAGTGCAAGGTGTGCACACAAAGACGTAAGGAGTGCATTGATGGGATCTATCTTGGTTTCGAGGCTCAAAAGAAATAACATGAGACTTTCCCTTTTCAAGGAGTGAAAAGAGATTGGTGCAAGGAGTGCATAGTCTCCTGCCAGAATTTGAACCTTGCGCAAGGTTTGGTGCAAGGGGTGCATGGATCCGAGATTTGAGAAAGAGTCGAGGGGACTTTGCAAGAAGTCGAAGAACCAAAGAAGTGAACGTCAGGAGGGTGAGAGGAGTTTCCCTTTGAGAAATCCCAAGGATATGAGTTATCGAAATCCCTGATCGTAAGGAGTGCGCGGGAAATCAAAGTCTTCACGAGACCAATATTATGAGGAGTAACACGTCTCATAAGTGTTAAAGAGGTCCAAGAATCGGACCCACCGAAGGAACAAAGGTTCGAAACCTTTGAATTCTTAGAGAATCTTGTAACTCTGAAGATATCGTAAGCGAAAGGGGGAAAATATCTTAGTTGTTCGATCTGAACGCTAGAGAATCAGAATCGTCCATCAGGGGGGATGCATGACGAACGCTTAGCGTTTCCCTTACTTGTATTGTAGAGAATCCAAAGGGAGAAACACTCAGGATTCACGAAATCTGAATCTGCGATGTGATATGAGTCGTTGGATCCAAGGGAGATCTGGGTCATTGATTGCCTAGAAAGAGTTTGGGCATTTCAGGGATCTGGAGAATAGAGGTGAGAATTCTTTCCACCTTGCAACACATGAAATCCCAATACACGAAACCTCGACGAGATCTGAACTGTCATATCATGGGGAAATCAGGGCCTTCAATTTGAGGCTCTGAAATATCGTCATTTAGCGGATCAAAGGACCGGAGGTGATAAGTCTTTCGACCTCACGAAACATGAAGTCTAAAATCATTGGAAGTGTCCATCAAGATAGGACACGTGGTGAGAGATCAACGTTTCACCGACTCATGAATCAGAGGAGTCAAAGGTAGAGTTATAAGAACTCGTGAATCGTGAAATCACGATTTTATCACAACCGTTAGCTATGGAGGAGCGTGAGCCATTGATTTGGGGCACTTTGAAATTTGGGCATTTTGGGAATTGGAGCAGTTAGGGTGACTCACAGTAGAAGTCCCGAAATCGTGAAACGTGAAATCCTGAGGTGCCTTTTGATTAGGTGAGTGGTCATAGTCATGGTCACGTAAAGGAGAGGGCTTAACCAGAGATGAGCTAGTGCCCAGTTGGCGCATAAGTTGATTATATCTAAGGAGAGAACCCGTGGGTTTCATACAACCTGCATCTTTGAAGAAAGGACCCATGTAAATCAATTTGGGGTCCAGCAGAGACTCGAAGAGTTGATTTGACTCAGTATCTTGATCGATACTTGACTAGGAGGTCGTGTCACCCTTTGGAGATAAGGGGGGTCTGCACCAAGTGGTATTAGAGCCAAATTTTTGCTTGCAGACTGAAGGAAAAGGAGAAGATACATAAACAATTTGGAGTTGTACCCTGTGTGTGACAGAAAGTCAACACAATTCCACTGAGGAGACGAGTGGATCCACCTTTATCCAATCAAGTTGTAGAAAGGGATATGCGAGAACTTCATGCAAGATTAGAAGAAATGGAGGCAGTACAAAGATGAGCAAATGACACTGGAGACATCAGTGATGCAGAGAACGAAGAAGCCATGGGTGAAAATGTCATTGAAGAAGATGCAGGAGAGGATGTTTTTGAAGAATGCTTGCTGAGAGAAGTTGCCAGATTGGAAGGGAGAGCCAAGATAGAGTTCCCAATGTATGAAGGCAATTTAGATGCGGAAGAGCTTATGGATTGGATAAGATCCATGGATAAACACTTCTACTATGAAGAGGTCGATGAAGAGAAAAGGGTGAAATAGGTTGTCACCTGGCTAAAAGGACATTCAATGTTGTGGTGGGATGAACTGTAGGCTGAGAGGAGAAGCAAAGGAAAACATAAGATAAATAATTGGGAAAGAATGGTATCCAAGCTAAAGGATAATTTTATGCCCAAGGATTATCAAATAAATTTGTTCAGGAAGATGCAGAACCTGAGACAGAAAGGGATGACAATTAAGGAGTACACAGAGGAGTTCTATAGGCTGAACATAAGAACTGGACAAAGGGAGAGAGATGAAGAAAAAGTTCCCAGATATATAAATGGTCTGAGGTATGAAATCTAGGATGAGCTTAGAATGACGTCGGTAAGGACAGTGGAGGATGCTTATCAGTTTTCACTGAAAGAAGGTGATAAGTTGACCAGAAAACAAATCCAGCGAGGGAGAGGTAAATCCCAACCCCAAACAGAGGTAAGGGAGTTTCCCATGACAAGGCACACAAGTCTAAGGACGAGGCTAAGAAACCACACACTCACTCGGAAAGAGGAGGAATTTCCATAGAAAGACAGGGTGGTGGAAGGAGTTCTTCTATAGGAAGAGGAAGAGGAGGAAGAGGAGAAGTAAGATGTTATGCCTATAGAAAGATAGGAAATATCTCTTGGGAATGTCCCTAGAAAAATAAATAAGGAGGAGGTGAAGCTCACATTTCAGAAGCATAGAGAGGAAATGTTGAAGCGGAAGGAGCAGAGGATGGAATGTCCTTGATGTTGAGGAAGGTTCTCTTAAAATCAGGGGTAGAAGTTGAAAGGCCATTGCAGAGGAGCAGTCTCTTCAGAACAACTTCCAAGACTAAGGATAGAGTATTCAAGGTGATAATCAACAGTGGGAGCACTGATAATCTAGTATCCACGGAGATGGTGGAGAAACTGGAGCTGGAAACAAATGCACATCCGAAACTATACAAAGTATCATGGTTGAAAAAAGGACACCAGGTAATGGTCACTAAACAATGCTTGGTTAATTTTAAGATAGGAGGATATATAGATGAAATTATCTGTGATGTAATTTCCATGGATATATGCCATATTTTGTTGGGAAGACCGTGGCAGTTTAACACGAATATCATTCATGATGGGAGAAAGAATACTTACACCTTGGAGAAGAATGGTAGAACACACATGTTGCTGCCAATAGAGGAGAATAAAGTGAAAGAGGAAGTCAACACAAGCATACTTCTCATGAGTGGGAAGGAACTATTGAAGGAATTCAAGGAAGAAAAGGAGATGCAGTTCATTGTGGTCAGGAAACCTAGAGTTATCCTTACAAGTACATCGATGAACTATTTTCTTGAAGAAGTTTAGGAATTGTTGGATAATTTCGTTGACATAGTGGTGGATGAGCTTCCAAACTCATTTCCAACCATCATAAGTACCAATCACCATATTGAATTGATACCAGGAGAAATTCTTCCAAACAGAGAAACATACAGATTGACACCTCAAGAGAACGAGGAGGTGAGAAACCAAGTCCAGAAATTGTTAGACAAGGGTTTGGTCAAAGAGAGTTTGAGTCCATGCGCAGTACCAACTGTGTTAAGTCCAAATAACAATGGAGGATGGAGAATATGCACAGACTCAAGATCTATCAACAAGATCACCATCAGGTATAGATTTCCTTTACCGAGAATGGATGATTTAATGGACTGTTTAAGTGGAGAAAATTTCTTTTCCAAAATAGATTTGAAAAGTGGATATCACTAGATTAGGATGAGGGAAGGTGATGAATGGAAAACAACCTTTAAGACAAATGAAGGTTTGTATGAGTGGCTTTTTATGCCATTTGGCTTAACTAATGCCCCAAGTACTTTTATGATACTGATGAATGAAATACTAAAATATTTCATTGGCAAGTTTGTGGTTGTATATCTGGATGATATATTGATCTTTAGCAGGACTAAAGAGGAGGATTTGAGGCACCTGACATTAGTGATGAGAAGGCTATAGCAGGAGAAGTTGTTGATAAATATGAACAAGTCCTCTTTTATGAAGACAAAGCTCATTTATTTGGGTTTTGTGATCTCTTCAAATGAACCGAAGATGGATCAAGAGAAGGTGAAAGCGATCAAAGAATGGCCATCACCAAGGAGTATGTTTGAGGTAAGGAGATTCCATGGATTAGCAAGTTTCTATAGGAAGTTCATCAGAGACTTAAGTAGAATTTGTGCGCCAATGATGGATACAACGAAAAAGAAGCACAAGTCTTTCAAATGGATAGAGGAGGTCGAAAAGAGTTTCAATATACTAAAGGAGAAAATAACAGAACGACCAATTATGGTCTTGCCGAATTTTGAGAAGACATTTCAGGTGAGATTTGATGCAAGTGGAGTTGCAATAGGAGTAGTTTTGAGTCAGGATAATAGGCATGTTACCTATTCCAGTGATAAGATGAATGAGACCAAGAGGAAATAATCCATGTATGACAAATATTTCTATGCCATAATTCAAGCCTTGAAGAAATGGAGACATTATATTGTCCCACAGGAATTTGTCTTGTATAGCGATAACCAAGCCTTACAATACATAATCAGGCAGGAAAAATTGAATCAGAGGCATGCAAAATGGGTTGAGTTTATGCATAATTTCACTTTTGTCATAAAACATATTTTTGGGAATGCTAACAAATTTTTTGATGCAATGAGCATAAGATGCTTGATTCTGCAGGAATTTTAGGTGAAGACCTTGGGGTTTGAACACCTTAAGGAAATGTACAGTGATGATCCATATTTGATGGAGGCATACAAAGCATGCGTGAATCCTATGCTAAGAGAAAGAAGACAGTGGACAGAGTACATGATTCAAGAGGGATTGTTGTTCAAGGGGAATCATTTGTGCATACCAAAATGCTCAATGAGGGATTACCTTTTGAAAGAAAATCATAGTGGAGGATTGGCTGGAGATTTCAGCCATGATAAAACATTTGCACAGTTGAGAAGTTCATACTATTGGCCAGGTATGAGAACAGAAGTGGTGGTGTATAGATTTTGAAAGATGGCACATTTTATCCCATGCCATAAGACCAATGATGCAACACATGTTGCAAATTTGTTTTTCAAGGAAGTTGTAACACTTCACGGCCTACCCAGAAGCATTGTCTCGGACAGAGACACAAAATTTGTTGGTCACTTTTGGAGAACACTGTGGAAGAAGTTGGGGACAAATTTGTCCTTCATCTCATCTTATCACCCTTAGAAAGATGGATAGACTAAGGTGGTAAACTGAAGTTTGGGAAACTTATTGGGAAGTCTGGTCACGAAACACCATAATCAGTGGGATCAGATTTTGCCACAAGCAGAATTTGCATACAATGACTCGCCAAACAGGATCACTGGAAATATCCCATTCCAAATATTGTATGGAATGCAACCCAAGGGAGTATCTGAGTTTATAAACTTGGAACAGAGTGAGATCAGGAGCGCTGGAGCAGAACATTTTGCTGCATAAATGGAGAAGCTCCATAGCCAGATTAGAGGACAGTTGGAGAGTTATAACCAGGAGTACAAGCACAGGGTTGATCAACACCGCAGATAAATTCAATTTGAAGTGGGAGATCAGGTTCTGTCACATCTCAGAAATTAAAGTTTCCCTAGGGGAACATATAACAACTTAAAGATGAAGAAGATAGGACCATGTAAGCTCTTGAGGAAGTTTGTTGCAAACACCTATGAGATTGAGTTGCCAGATGATGTGGGCATATCACCCATATTCAATGTTGCAGACATGTATCCTTATAGGAAAGATGACACAGAGGGATCAAAAGATCAAGTGAATATTCAGTGGGAGAAACAAATTCCTATAGCAGAAAAGCCACAGATGGAGAAGATCGTTAATCATAGGATCGGCAAAAAGACCATGAGGAAGACCTATTTTGAGTATCTGGTCAAGTGGAAAGGAGACCCAATAGAAGATAACAGTTGGGAAAATGAAGCTGCTATACAGAAGAATGGAAAGTCAGTACAGGAGCTCATGGATAGGAGTCCATGAATTTTTTTCAAGGGGAGTATGATGCAGGAGCATCGTTGGCAAGCGCACGGAGCAAGACCTATCAACGTCTGATAATATGTACGAGAGCTCAATGCTGACAGTTATAGTAGATATGTGAAATCCTCCTTAACTCAACACCGTAATTTATCTTTTGAGGCACTCTTGATTCCAGTGATGGAATTACCCTTTGAGGCACATTTGGATAATCGCAAGTGGAGTGGGAGTTTCCACTATGGCTTTGGAATGCGACTAGTCTAGATAGTCTTTAGGTTAAGTATTAGAGTAGACACATAGTCAGGGGGAACCCTAAGAACCCTATGAGTTAAATAGATGTTTTTTAAACCCAAATGAAGCTGGTTGGAGAGACTGGATGCAGAGGAGATGTTAGTTTCAAGTTAGTAGGAAATTAGATTTTTTTAGTTGTTTTTTATTTTGAGTTGTAATCATTTTCACATACAAATAGAACAGAGGAAAATTGATCCAATGCATGGTGTAAACATTGTTTTGCAATTCTCTGTATTGTGTTTTCATAAGCGAATGAATGAATCTCATATGAGTAGATGAGACTATGAATGTGAGTATGAGTTTCAATTATTTCTCTTATGTTGTAGTGAAAGGTGTGCACACATATTCACAAAGAGTGCATTGACGAGATATATCTTGGTTCCGAGGGTCAGAAGAGATAACACGAGACTTTCCCTTTGCAAGGAGTGCAAAGAGACTGGTGCAAGGAGTGCACAGTCGCCCGCAATAATTCAAACCTTGCGCAAGGTCTGGTGAAAGGGGTGCATAGATACGAGATTCGAGCAAGAGTCGAGGGGACTTTGCAAGAAGTCAAAGAACTAGAGAAGTGAACACCAATATGGAGAGAGGAGTTTCCCTTCGATAAATCCTGAGGATCTGAGTTATCAAAATCCCTGAATACAAGGAGTGCACAGAAAATCGAAGTCTTCACGAGACCAAGCTCATGAGGAGTAACACTTCACATAAGTGTTAAATAGGTCCAAGAATCGGACCCGCCAAAGGACCAAAGGTTCGAAACCTTTGAACGCTCAGAGAATATTCTAACTCTGAAGATAGCGTAAGCGAAAGGGGGAAAAGATATCAGTCGTTCGATTTGAATGCTAAAGAATCAGAATCGTCCATCAAGGGGGACGCATGGTGAACACTCAACATTTTGATGACTTGCATTGTGGAGAAGTAAAAGTTTGAAATACTCAGGATTCACAAAATCCAAATACACGACATGATCTGAGTCATTGGATCCAGGAGAGATTTGGGTCATTGATTTCCCAGAAAGAGTTTCGTCATTTCGGGGATCGGGAGAATGGAGGTGAGAAGTCTTTCAGCCTCGCGACATGTGAAATCCTGACATGTGAAACCTCGACGAGATCTGAACTGTCAGATCATGGGGAAATTAGGCTCGTGAGATTGAGGCTACAAAATATCGGCATTTCAAGGATCGGAGGACCGAAGGTGATAAGTCTTTCGACCTTGCGAAACGCAAAGTCCCAAAATCATCGGAAGCGTCCATCAAGACAAGACATGTGGTGAGAGATCAGTGTTTCTCTGACTCGTGACTCAGAGGAGTCAAAGGTGGAGTTATAATAACTTGTGAATCGAAAAATCGTGATATGATCACAACCATTAGATCCGGAGGAGCGTGAGCCATTGATTTTGGGTGCTCCGAAATTTTTGCATTTCGGGAGTTGGAGCAGTCAAGGTGACTCACAGCATAAGTCTCGAAATCATGAAACACAAAGTCACGAAGCGCCTTTTGATTAGGCGAGTGGTCACAGTCGTGGTCACATAAAGGAGACGGCTTAGTCAGAGATGAGCTAGCACCCAGTTGGCACGTAAGTTTATTAGATCTTAGGAGAGAACCTGTGGGTCTCATACGCCCTGTGTCTTTGAATAAAGGACCCATGTAAATTGATTTGGGGTACAACAGAGACCCAAAGAGTTGATTTGACTCAGTTTATTGATCGATCCTTGACCGGGAGGTCGCAAAACCCTTAGGAGAGAAGGAGGGTATACACCAACATACAATCAACTTTCTATCGCTACTGCACATTTGTTTCACTATTCATACGCATATGATTGCATCTGGGTCGAAGAGATTGCCCCTCTTTGCAAGAATATTGTCCTCCTACTTAAAGGTGGGTATATAACCAGGGAACGATGCTCTCAAAATTTTCTAATCCTTGCATCAACATGTAACTAGGAAAAGTTAGTGGGAAGGAATTATGGGTTATGGACTTTGCAACACTTTCTGAAGATTACTTTATACTACCACCTTCTGCAAGAAGTTTGGCGTGTTTAGGTAATGATTTGGTTTCTGAAAATCACCTTTTAATACCACCTTCATGTAATCATTTTGATTCATTCTTTAGAAGAGACCTTGAAGTAGTAGTATATTCCACCCAATACCAATATTCCTGTTGTTTCCCTTGCTTTGAATAAGGAGAATGCATTTATTTTTTTGTAGTGGATCCAATATTTGAACAAAAAAAAAAAAATTGCTTGATGCTTGAAGTATTACCTTGTCTGGATCAAATAAATAGCCATGGCATCACCACAAGCAACTCTCGAGCTGTTCATCGATATCACAGATTGAGAAGGACAGAGTACCTTCCTGGTCATAGAGAGCTTCCATCACGAGGTTGTGTTTGCACAACTTCTTTTATTGCTACCTCCTTTCTTTGTCCTGGTGGTGGATCCTTCTATCCAAACCAACATGATGGAAATAAACTAGATCTATCTCTAGGGAATTTAATCGCTTTCAGGAATCTGAGTTGACTATATATTAATTTTGGTTAACTTAAAAAGGTTTATGTGTGCAACTTAATGTTAGACATATAAAATAAAAAAAATTATTTATTAAAATAAAGAACAATGTATTTTTTTAACACATGGTTGTTCAAAAAGTTTCATGCGTTGTTTGGGATTGACGTCCTTCAAGGATGTTAATTAATCAAACAATTAATATTGCTTGTGCGAATCCAATCAATTCGTCGTCCACTATGGAAATTGCATTAACACTGCAATGTCAGATAATAGATGTCTAACATGTACCTAATGTCAAGGTCATTATCGCATAGTACACCCAACCTCCAAATATTTCTGGACTCAAAGAAACATTGTAGTTGTCGTGACAAAGAAACACTAAAGCCGATGTTCTTTGCAGGTCTGACAATCCTGCAGTCTAAGTTCTTTGACAATGACATCCCTTCTTGTTCACCGCATTGTCTCACTACAGTCAATAACATTGTTCCCATTTACACTGCCAGTGTTGATATCTGAATTCGAAGCTATTTGGAGCCTGGAGTCATCGCTAGTGTGGATGCCTACTACCTAGATCCTGGCATCACGACTTCTTGCACTTCGCATTAGTATCAGTAGTGATCAAAAGTTGATTATATGTCGAGTCTGTTACTACATCCATAGGTCGCTCAACAATCTTTGGCATAAAAGGTTTTGTAATTTTATAATGTTGATTCAAACGCGCATACAGTTTCTCACGTTCGTGAGGATCCAATTTTATAATTTCCTTTTGAGTATATTCGGGCATGGAGTAATATTTGGCGTCAATTCCGAATATTCTAGACCATTTTCTGGGCCGCGATGTCTTCCACCCCTATGACGAAAGCTATATTTTGATGTGATCTGCAGCATTTGATACACTTTCCAGATCTGTGTTGCTGGAAGAAGCTATGTGCTTCAACAGAGGAGCATTTTGCAGGTGACTTGGACGTTCATTCCAATTTATAGCAATAAAACAAAGAAAGTCAACATAGAAATCTTTAGGCAGGACTTTCAACCAAACAGATGATCGAATTAAGGGAGAATAGCAATCACAACATACTTGAATTTGTTTTGTCTCATCTTTTGTTGGCTAACGTGATTTATTTCCCCCAAGAATGACATCACATATGCCCACTCCCTCGTCTTTGAATTGGGCCTAAATCGCATCTCTAAGTTGTCTCAAATGTTGATGACAAGGAACTATAACACACTGTTTCCCCCAGTTTGTAAAAATAACTATACTGGCCAAGAACTGTGGCAAACCCAAAAATGTGAATGTGTGATGTGAATGGACCTTGTGAAAAAGGTCGATGAATGTGAATAATATTATGAATATATATTGCAGGACTACTGAGAGGGGATATGCTGAAAAAGAGACCACGGTGGCTGAAGAAAGGTGGTGGAAGGCACCTGGAAACGTGGCGTTCACATCCACCGAAACCAATACCGTATTTGGACTTCACTGGCCCAGAGAACCAAGAGCGGCTCGATGGCCACGAATTAAATGACTTCTCAGGATTGGTAGGTAAAGGGATCCTCATGAGTAATGAGGGATGGCGGTGAACCTCCCATCCGTAGAGTCCTCAGACCTGACCACTGTGAGGAAAATCATGCCACACGCAACCTCGTCGAATAGAGAAAAGGCAGGAAGAGTGGGCGATCAAGGACGCGAGGGAAAAAGGACAAGGAGAACTTTGGAAAAATACAGAGTGAGTGATAGTAGAGAAGAAGGAGAGTAACCTTCGTTCTCGGTCACTGGAAAAT